>VZRN01000482.1:52617-158994 GCA_013397935.1 Dasyornis broadbenti | reverse complement strand
CAAAGTCACAGTATGAAATGTTATGAAATCGCCTCTTGGGAAGGAGGGAAACAGAAAGCAAGGCGTTTGTTTAGAAAAAATCCGCGGCAGCCTCTCAGATGTGCCTGAAAAGCTGCCTTTGACCCCCGCTGTTGCATTTCCAGGGAAGAGGTAAATCTGGGCTTAAAATTATGAGTCAAAATCAACAAAAACAAACCCATCCCCGGTTAGTTTTTTCCACTGACTTCAGTAGGCACAGGATTAGTGCGAAAGGAGGCTGGGGATGGATGAGGCTCAGTGAGAAGCTGTTACATTGGTCCGACATCTCTGTCTGGGGCCAAATTTCTACTTGTGCCAGTGGAAGTGTTAGCAGGGCCGGATTTGGGATCAGGCCCTTATTCAGTCTGGAGATGCTTATTGATTCCTCTCTCAAGCTTTTAAATGCCTAAAAAAATATTATTTGCCGTATTGTTTCAAGGGTTTAAAGGATAAGAGCTTTAGGAGCAAATGCAGGCTCCTTCCTCCAGCTCTTGAGGGGGTTACAGTTCAAAAATTGCTCTAAAAATACTTTAGGGGAATCCTCTCTTTATATATTCATGGAGAGGCAGAACCTAAGATTCTGTTGTTTTCTCCTAAGGGTAGGATTGCAGGTTTAAAAACTTGCGTTATAGATGGCAAGCATTGTCCCATGAAACACATCACCAAGCCATTAAAATACTCAAAGGGTGTCTAGAAATTTTCCAGAAGGATGGATTATTACATTGTTCCAGTAAGAAAACAGTTCATGTCTCGGTGTTCAATTTTGACTGGCAAAACAGATCAAAGATCTGTCGAGATGCATTTCAATTCCAATTTCCAGTCCGCCTCGGTTCTGACTGAGTCAATATTGGGAGAGGAAGTGGAGGTTAACTGGTTAGTTATCATTGTGAACAAAGAAGTTGGAATGAGAAGTGATTCTTACAAATCCCACCCTGAAAACAAAACAACAACAAAAAAAATAATCCGTCAGAAGTCTTTGTGGCACTTTTTAGACATCCCTGTTTGCAGTGCAGGGAGGATTCAGCTGGCTGTCGGATGGTACAAAAATAAACCTAGCAGAAACATTAAGTTTTTCAAAACAAGGCTGGAAAAGCTCATAAAAATAATGTTGCTCAGACGCGTTTTAAGAGAAATAGAATTACATCGACAAAATTATATGTTTTCCAGGTTTGGTTGGGGTGTTTTATTTTCCAAGGGGAAAGATTGTTCCTGCAGCAAAGCGAGCTGGTGCCATCTAGTGTCACCTCTCGCTGCTCGGCGCGGGGCTGGCGGGGCCGGCAGCCTTGGGAGAGTGGGAACGTGTTTATTAACTGCTCGTTTAAAAAAGAGAAAAAAATGCTTGCCAGCTTGGAGGAAGGTGGCAGAGAAAACTCTGGATGCCACTGAACTTACTTAAGGAGCCTAATTGGAAACAAGCGAGTGCTTATTAAAGTCACTGACATTTCCATATGGAGTTCTCTCTGGGTCTGGTCATGAAATCACATGTGAAAATCTTTCCGAGTTGTGGTGTTAATCTGGCCTTGAATTTTTGCCTAATTTAGGATGTATTGTAAAGCTATGGTCTTTTTCCCTTTTTTTTTTTTTTTTTTTTTTTTTTCCCTNNNNTTTTTTTTTTCTTTTCCCTTTCTGTCAGGGAAAGCTTCCAGCTTGCAATGGCAGTAGCCCAATATGAATTTGTAGGAATAGTGTTTGGGTTTGGAACACTTTATTTTTTTCTTAGTAAACAGTAACATTATCCTCAAAACCTCATACAAATACAGGTGGTAAAACTTGGTGTGGCAGTCCTGTGTGATAGGACTGTCCTCTCATTTTATTTAGATTCTCCATGAAAAATAAAACCTTTGTAAAAAGGTACAGATTAATAAAATGAAGCTCTAACCAGCAGGTGAATTTCTCGGTGTGCAGATTATGCACCTTCATATATTTATGGTGCTAAGGTTGAAGAACTGTTTCTTGCCTGTTTTCATCCATGTGCTTTAATACCTGGGCTGGGAACTTCACTCTGAGAGCTTCTACTGGTTCAGCTGGAGCCTGAAATGTTGTTTTCAGGTTTCTGAGAAGTTGGTGAAATCTAAATTTGGTGGAAAGTTGCTTGTGTGCTCATAACCTCCTGCTCCATTTTATAGTAGCATGGTAGTCTATAAACGGGAGCCTCATATGCCGAGTGCCTGTATTCTTCTCTAGATCTATTTTTAAACCATTCTTCTGTTTGGCAAAAAGTGACACTTGGTTTCCATGTTTACAGCAGGCATTGGCAAACCTCAGGAGTTCACAGTTTGCAGTTTGGTTAGATCAGTATCCAAAAGTCAGCATCTGACCAGTAAGCTCCTTCAGACTGCGAGTTTAGACTGCAAGTGTAGTCCTCCTTTTTTCTTTTTTTTTTTTTTCTTTTTAAATCCAAGCTAGATCGTATGTGTTCTCATCACTGCAGGACGCTGGCAGCCAAAACACACACACCCTTAAATCAGAGCAAGTGTGTAGTCTTCAGGACTGCTTTCAAACCCCAGTAATCTCAGTGGAGCTTCATATCTAAACCAGAGAGAGAACTAGGGGCATTTGGTACTAGGATAGGAAATTTTTGGTCTATATTGTTTTCCTTCTCCTCTTTCTCCTGGTCAGTTGCTCCCTTTGGGCTGTGTGCTGGGTACACATGGGGCATGTTGGACCCTGTTTATGGAAGAGAGAGCTTGGGACAAGCACATTGCAGGACAGGGGGTTCTGAATGGGTCATGAAGAAGGTGTCCTGTAGGTCCAGACACTCTCTGAAATGCATCTCCTTAAATCTCGTTGGCTAAATATAGGGGTGAGGGGATGTCTCCCCTGGCCAAGGCACCTGGCCAAGGCACCCCAAGCTGTACATGTGTCTCATCCCATCCAGGTGGGATGCCAGAGCAGTTCCTTACTACCAGAAGGAGCAGTGTCACCTCCAGCCCCCGGAGTACAGAGACAGGGATGGTCAGGTGCCAGCTGGGAATTTTCTGTCCCAGTGTGGGGTAGGGATGATCAGACACTTCCTTGGAGCCCAGCAGGGCCAGGGACCCAGCTCAGCTGCTGGGGACACCCGGCTCTGGCTGCACCCTGCTGTTGGGTCGGCATCTCGGTGCAGGGCTCAGTGTTGGCAGGGCACGGAGTCTGTTTTCTGTTCTCCAGAATAGCTCCCTAGATTTCAGCTGGGACGTGGTTCCTGCCTTCCCTTGAAAAATTAATGTGCCAAATTGCTTGGGGTCGTTTGAAATGCTGAGGGAGGCTCGACTCCTTGCTTCCCAAGGGCAAGCGCTGCCTCTGCCTCACAGCCAGAACTTGGCTCCATAGAGGGCAGGGGAGTCCTCTTTAGTAGGAAAACATTGGAAGGCAGTTTTAGTGTGCTTACACCCTCCCTCCTCGGCATTTTCTTCTGCAAAGACCAAAACAATGTGGAGACTTGAGCTGGGCCAGCTTTCAAGGGCAATCCTTTAAACCCTCTTTTGAAGTACGAACTATGAAGTTCCCTGCGGCGCTCGAGAAAATATGCAGTTTTCCTGGTTCCAAATGCTGATAATAAACCCGTCCAGATAATGTATTGCATTTCCTAGAAACATTTGTTTGCTGGCAGGAAATTGGATCAGATTGAGACCGCTCGATAGAGAGAGTGCAATCCGCTCACAGAAGGGTACGGTGGAAAATACAACAGGGCTTGCACTAGTGATGCTGCTTTTGATCTGTGCTGACGCTGTGGACTTCTCTCAGTCTCTTCTTGGGTTATTATTAACCCAGCCACGTTTTGGCCTAGACACTAACCAGAAGCTACTAAACTAATAACATTCTGCCGTGACAAGTAAAGGACACTTAGTGCCCCTGGATTGCATGATATCAGCAAGCTGAGCTGGACACTCACATACCCCCAGCAGAAAGCATCTTCTTCATCGTGGCATATAGCACCCATGACTGTGCTGGGGGAGCCAACCACACCCCACCCGATTTTCTTGATTGTCCTCCTGATCCCTGTTCAGGAGAAACCAGGCATTCCTTGGCAGGGTGGAGAGGCAGCTGGCAGCATGCCCTGGCAGGCAGTGGGGATGTTCCCATGGGGCTGGGACCCTGCAGGGCACAGGGACTGGGGAGGAGGAGGGCAGGATGGAGCTTCCCCTGGGCGGGCAGTTTCGGAACACTGTGTGGGATGAGGCTATGGGGAAGGAAGACTTCAGCCAGCCACCCTTCTAAGGTGATGTGAGTGAGTTGGTGCTGCAGACTCTGGAGGGGTAGGAGATTGGGGCCCAGGGAGGGGGAATGTTTGGTGCCCTCCTCCCTAGCTATGCACTTTGGGGTGGGAGAAGGGTTAAGACCTATGCAAAGGATAGGGGAGCAAGGAGTTCCCCATTGCACACAGAGTGGGAGGAGGATGGATGAAAAGGAATTCCCTCTGACTGGGAGAGTAGCTAAATGGAGAGGCATAGCAGAAAAATGGATTGGAAGTTCCTGGTTCTCCCTTCTGCCCCAGGGTAAGTGAGCAAAGAGGGTCTCTCCTTTGCATGGGGTTGAGCTGAAAGAGGTTCCCCCACACAAAGGTGCACCCTCCCCTTGCTTATTGAGCTGCAGGGAAGGCAGAGCCAGCACTGGGCTCCTTTCCAGGAATGGGTTTTCTCGGGGAGGTGCCGGCAGGGAAGGGCTGTTCCCTGAACCGCTGGGGCAGACCCATTGCCTTCCTGGAAGGCAACAGCAGTGACAGTCCCATGTGGCCACCCCCAAAATGGGTCCTGTGCCTGATCCAGACCTTCCTCTATGGGCACAGCAAGCCCTGGCACACAGCCTCAAGTGCTGCTGGAGAGCCCACACCTGCAAGGTACTGGGCAGGAAACTGGAGTGGGGGGTGTGGGCTGATGTTCTGGCCCTAGCTGAGCCTGGAGGAGTCTCGTGGACTTTGAGGAGGGTTTGGATGGCAAAGACCGTGCTTGGCTGCAGTGGTTTTTTTCTCCTCCTCATCACTGGTCTCTGGTCCTTGTTGCCATCCTGTTCTCTGCTGATCTCTGTTCTGAGTATCCTCTGTGCTGGGGTACAGAGCTGGTACTGTGTAGGGACTGGGAGGGGTAGGGTTAACCAGACACAGGACAGCAGGGGGAAGGAAAGTCCCTTTCTCTTTGCATGCCCACATCCTGCAGCCGGGAGATGCTTGGGATGCACCTGCCCACTTCCCAGGGCTGTGGGTATTGTAGCAGTGCTGTGCTGGGACGGATAATTTGGAAGGGTGGGGAAAGGGCTGTGCTGGGGTTCCAGCTCTGGGAGAGAAGCTGGGTGACCCCCTGGCAGTGCTGTGCCCTTGCTGTGGATAAGGGAATTTGTCGAGAGCAGCAGCTTCTCACATGATGCTCATGGGTGCAGAGTTCATCTCGCTGTTTGTAACTTTGTTGGTTTAGGGGTGGGTCGCCTCCTCACCTCTGTGACACTGAGGTGACTCCCCGGAGCCTGGCAGAGTATGTCAGCCAGTGTGGCTGAGGTTGGGATGCCAGCCAGTTGCCCCAAATGCACACATTTGCTCGTGTGGATACAGGGATGTGTGCTGGGTTCCTTGCAGAATGCTGCAAGTCCCTTGGCTTGCAATTGATGGTAGTGAGTGGCTGGCAGTGAGCGTGTACAGAAAGGTCAGAGTCTGCAGTATTTGGGACATGAGTCACTTTTTGTATGTGCATAAAGTTTTAAGCTGGCCAGGCTCAGAGCAGCTCTGAAGATTTGTGTTTGATGGCTGGAATAAAGCTGTAAGGCACCCTCTGGGTTTTGTGCGTGATACCTTGCGTTAAATCTTATTTCTTCATCCCAGTGGCTCTGGGGATGGGAGGGGAGCTTGGGTTCCAGACCTGCACATCTCCTGCAAGGGAGAGGGAAGGTGACACTTGTCCTCACAGGAATTATTGGGCTTTCTGCAAGTGTCTGGCAGTCTTAACTGTCTGGGGGCTGGTCCTCAAAACAGTGTCATGAAAGTCTTGAGGTTTGTTGGCTCACTTCTTTATTGTGCTTCTACCTGCTGAGGCAACTGCCTGAGGAGCTTCTTCCAGCGTTGGTGCCAAGTCAATTGGGTTTGGTTTTCAGTAAATTTTGGAGGATTAGTATGATTTCTGGAAGGCAATTAGCTCCTGGGTTTCCTTGCTGTTCTGCCCCAGCTACATTGCTGGTGAAGCCAGTGGCTGGAGTTACAGCTTGCGGTTTAAGCGAAGACTTTGACGACAGCAAGGGGAAGGGACATTTGTTCTGCATCCACAGTGTCGCCGCCACTGGCTTCCTATGCAGTCCTGGCCAAGTCATTTTGGTATTTGACATCTATATCTTCCCAAATCTGTTCAGCAATCTCATCCCAGGGCATTTTCACCAGTGGCTGGAGCATGTAGGTTTCTGAGCAGAGTGGCAGCAGATGTTTGTGTGTATGTCATATCTGTTACCAAAGTGCTAGGAATATGGCATGGGTCTTGGATGTGGCACCGGACAGGCATTCAGTCTTGGCAGGGGAAGAGTTATCTCTGAAACAAGTGGTGAGAAAATTCTCGCTTGACTTCCCTTCCCCACCTGCCTTTTAAGTTCCTGAGTCATGGAAATGAAAATCTCCTTGGCATACGCCCATGGTTTGGGCTAGAGGGTGTGGAAGAAGCTATGATTGGATTCTCAAAGCCTGTGGTTGTGATAAGAATGTACTGTACCGGAAGAAACAAATGTTAACCTTACTGGAGAGTAGAAGGTTTGTTATCTCTAGCTTTTATCCAACTGATGCTTGAGCGAATCAGCAGCCTTGTGTCCTGCCACAGCCAATTCATAATGACCAGCTAATGCGGTGTTTGTTTTCTTGTTCTTTATTTGTAGGTTTAAAAGAAACTTTTGGACTGTGAATTGAGGCATTGGGTATGTAAATTTAAATGTTGTGCTTTCTCTCCTAACCTCCCTCCCCCTTTTCTTAATGAAATGTTTCATTAGATTCCCCCTGGAATTTGTTTTCAGGAGAGCAGCTGCTCTGTAGAAACTACTGTACGTTCATGTGCCACTGGGGAAGGAGGAGACAGGATTATGGGAGGGGGTTGACCATGGAAGAATTTGACACCAAAGATGCACATTCCAGCCCAAACCTCAGGGAGATGTGGGCCATCCTGGGTGCTGGCTGGGAGGACACCTCTGAGATGGGTCAACAGGTGTTGTGTTGGGGGAAGGATTCATGTTCCTCGACTAACCTAAACCTTGCTCACAGGGAGGGACTGGGCCATGGTGTGGGTAGCAGCCCAGCAGGTTATATGAGTTCTACTCCTCACCAATTAATTGGGAAACTGTGGAGAGGTCTTCTCCAGAGTGGCCACCACTTGGGAGTAGGAAAGTAGCTTCCTGGGTGAGGGCTGGTGTTCCACTGTGGGTTGGATTTCCCAGATGTTGAAATCATTCAACTTCAGTTGGGACCTTAAGGCTTGTTTTGTTTCCTGTGGCTGGTTTTACAGCCAGACATCACACAGGTGAGGGGGATGGCTCCTGAGGGAGGTTGGAAGGCTAGGAGCTATGCTGGAAGCTTCGTGGAGATGAGCCTGAGTGGGTGGAGTGGGCTGGGGTGGGGCTGCCATGGGTGAGGCAGGGAGAAAGAAGAGATGGTTGGCTAATCTTCAGGAGGGTCTGATTGCCTTCATCCACCAGCTTGCTGGGTGGTATGAGACCTGCCAGGTCTCGCTATTGGCCCAGGGACCTCACTAGGCAGCCTGGCAGGAGCTTGGTGAGGTGCAGGACTGTTTGAAGGACCAAGGAGCTGGTGCTGCTCCTACCAGGGGCAATTGGCCATCTGAGCAAGTCCCAGTGCAACAGCCATCTCTTCCCTGGGTTTAAGGTGCTTGCCTGGGTGTTCCTCCATTCTCATCTTCTGATGCTTCTGTCTCACACAGACTCAAGATGGCCTCGCCGGCAGACAGTTGCATCCAGTTCACCCGCCATGCAAGCGATGTCCTCCTCAATCTCAACCGCCTTAGAAGCCGGGATATCCTGACTGATGTTGTCATCATCGTGAACCGGGAGCAGTTTAGAGCTCACAAAACAGTTCTGATGGCCTGCAGGTGAGAGCAGGGTCCTTCTCTGCCTCCCTGCTTGCTCTCTCAGCCCTTGGCCTCCAGAAGCACTGCTGCAGTCCTGGGGAGGCTTGTAGGATTCACAGGGAAACAGAGGCAGAGATGCAGAATTGAAAGGGGCTGCCACGAAATTTATACCTGTAACGGGATTAGAGCTGAGACCATTTCCCTTCAGTGCACCGCCCTCACCTCTCTCCTTGTGTGCCCATGTCTGCCCACAGACAGCCCATGGAGACCAACGGAAGCACAGCAGATGTGAGGCACACCCCTGAAGGCAAAGCACAAATGTACCACGGGGACAGGATAGGGGAGGAGAGGGAGGGAGAGCTGGATGCTCACTGAGGTGAGCGAGTCCTCTGTGACTGAGGTGTCCCCTGCCATTGCTATTTTTAGAGATATTCTTCCCTGGCTCCCAGACTGCTGGCTGCACCCACCTTAGTTTAATTTTTTTTTTTTTTAAGTCTGGTGGGGTCCGAAATCCCTTTACAGCTCCTAAGATTGCTGGAATTGCTTCCTAGTGAATGCTAATTAATATCCCACCATTGCCCAGTCGAATTACAGCAAAAGCCTTCCAGGTTCTCTTGCTGACATGGTATCAAGATTTCAAAAAGCCAAGCTTTGACTATTAAAGTATCTGAAAAATGTTTTGCCAACATTTCTCCTTTTTTAATTTTTCTGGTTTAAGACTGAGTGTGGATGCCCCAAGAGGCTGCTGAAAGAAATGAGTCATAGTGGGAAGGGTATGGTGGTAAGAACAGCAATGGAAAAAAAAAAAAAAAAACCAAAAAAGGAGGGGAATTTCTAAATGGAGGCAGTGGGGAGTTGTTAAGCAGGTGAGATCTAAAAGTAGGCTGTTCCAGTTGGGAAAAGTGCAGTGGAAGATGCTTACTAAGCTGAGAAACCAAGCTTGATAATAAAGGGGAAGCTCAGGGATTTCTGTAATTGCCTCTTCCTCCTCCCTTCCCATTCACTAACCCCTCTATGCTCAGGTGTTTCATACAAATTCTTCTTTCTTCCTTTGAATTGTCATAACACTTGTCTTCTCTACTGTCTCCTTTCTGCAGTGGCCTCTTCTACAGTATCTTCACTGACCAGCTCAAGTGCAACTTGAATGTCATCAACCTGGACCCTGAAATTAACCCTGAGGGGTTTTGCATCCTCTTGGACTTCATGTACACCTCCCGCCTGAACTTGAGGGAGAGCAATATCATGGCCGTGATGGCTACAGCACTCTATCTGCAGATGGAGCATGTGGTTGACACCTGCCGAAGGTTTGTCAAATCTAGGTGAGTGTCACTGGTGAACTTTGAGGAGCCTGAAACTGTGTATTTGGTTGGGCGGGGAAGAACCGACAAAGTATCTGCCAATGTATCTCTACTGGCTGCAAACGACTTTGTCTCCTTCCTGTTTTCCCCTATTCCAGTGAAGCAGAGATGGTGTCTGCCGTGAAGACCCCAAGGGAAGAGTTTTTGGCTGGACGGATACTGGGCCATCCAGAGCCGATGGCTTATCGGAGCAGAGATGTCTCAGAGAATGGCATGCCTCTTCAAAACGGGTCCCTCTGCAATGGGAGGGCCTTTGCACCTGGCTTGATCAGCAGTTTGTCTGGATCCCCCATTTCCTACCATGGATACAGCCCTCTCCCTCTAAATAGCTTCCTAGTGGATGATGAGTTGCGGGAGATGAGGATGCCTCTCTCTGACCTCTCAAGGGCAGGTGCCTTCCCCAAGGAGAGGATCCTGCCCTGTGACAGCTCCAGGACAATCCCCACTGAATACGTGAGAACCATTACCGACATCTCTGCCAACATGTGCCACGCTACCATCTATGCTCCGAAAGAAGGTGCTGCTGAAGAAGCCAGGAGTGACATGCACTACAGCGTGGCCTCTGGGCCCAAACCTGTCATCCCTTCAATCCGGAACAATCCCTACTTCCCTTGCGATAAAGTGGCCAAAGAGGAGGAGCGGACCTCTTCAGAGGACGAGATCAGCCAGCGCTTTGAGCCCACCAACACACCTCTGGACCGCAAGGGACTCATCAGCCCCCAGAGCCCACAGAAGTCAGACTGTCAGCCCAACTCCCCAACCGAGTCCAGCAGCAGCAAGAATGCCCGTATCAGTCAGAACTCCAGCTCCCTCTTCACCAAGAGCCCCACGGACCCCAAAGCCTGCAACTGGAAGAAGTACAAGTTCATTGTCCTCAACTCTCTCAACCAGAACACCAAGCAAGACAGTGCTGACCAGAATGAGATGGGAACCCTCTCTCCTCGCACCTACGTACCCATGTCCACTTGCCAGCAGTCCATGGAGCCAGAGCATCTCAATGTGCAATCCCCCACCAAGATAAGCGTGAATGGTGAAGACTCTACTATCCCACAAGCGAGCAGACTCAACAATATTGTTAACAGGTGAGAAGACTTTCACCCCCATGCCCCTCCCCCCTGAGAAATAGGACTTGCTGCATTGTTGGTGAGGGTTTGAAAGTGTGTGAAATATTTGCTGCATTGGGCTGGGAAGTCCAGTTATGAGCAGATGGAAGCCCCTGCATTTGCTGGAGGGCTGCCAGTGACATTGTCTGAGTGCCCACCATCCCCACTGTAGTGGTGCCAGCCTGGACTGGCAAAGAAACTGGGAACATGGGGTTGTGAATCCCTGGGTAGTTTTGGCAACTCTGGGTGATTTCTGGAGCCTGGATTTGCCTAGCCTGTGTTTCCACCAGACTCCATGTGCCTCGAGCTTTTTGTTGTCTGTAAGCATTGGAGCGGCCAAAGTATCAGGGAATAATATGCTCTCCTCTGGACCTGGGTGTTTCTAAAGAGATTTGAGATCATTTGGTAATGGTCACCTGAAGGTTTGAGACTTAAGGACCTATTGTTGATCAGGGCTATGCTGTGCATCTCACCACAAAGATGTCCCCATAAAACATGTCTGTCCCCTGTGTCTGGAGGGGTGCAAACAAGGGTCTGGTAGCTCAAGCACAGCAAGAGCCTTCTCACAGCTGTGTGTGTTGCTGTACTTCCACAGGTCCCGGGATGGGTCCCCTCGGAGCAGCGAAGGGCAGTCCCCACTCTACATGCATTCATCAAAGTGCAGCTCCTGCGGCTGCCAGTCCCCACAACATACTGAGATGTGCCTTCATACCCCTGGCTCAAACTTTGAAGAGATGGGCGAAACCCAGTCTGAATACTCTGACTCCAGCTGTGGTGAGTCTTGGATCCATGGTCATCTTTTTCAACCAGCGGTCAGGGGGCTGTGCAATGTAGGGACCCATCACTGAGTACCCTGTAAATCAAACACACAGTCAGACCTGTCCCTTGTGCTGGTGGATCCCACAGTGCTTTACAGCCCCCTCCTTACTGTCTGCACAGCTGTGTGCATGAATGTGAGGGACACATGCACATTGCTTCCTTCCCCCTCTTCCCGCTCTTCCTCCCCTTCCCCAGGGCCATCCAGATAACTTGTGCAGGGAGTTAGTCACCTGCTGCAAACCTGGCAGGTAAGGACAGGAAACAAGTGCACCCCGCCCCACCAGAACCACTGGAGAACAAGCCTGACAGATGTAATGACCGTAATGGGAATTGGGCAAGCTGGCATGTCTCATGCATCCGTCATGGTATCTTGATTATCAGGGAGCTCAGTGTGCCTATCTGGGGAAATGCAGATAATGAGGCTTGCAATCTTGTTGCAAAACCCCACAAGCCCAAAGACAGGTATCTGTGCATTCATCTGCCTGTAGCTCAGTGAGGGGGAATGCAGCATTGCCACCTGTAGTGTGGACAGAGATCCAAGGAGGGAGCATCACTGTGGTAACACTCAATATAACAAGTAAGAGTTGGGCACCCTCCTAATGGGGGAATTTGCCTTGTGGTTTGGGTGATGGTCGTCTTTCCAAGCTCAAGGCAGATCTCTGTACATGTAAATGTTTTTAATACCTCTAAAGGTGCAGGAGTTTCTCCAGAGCTGAGCGTCCTCCAGAGGATGCCTGATAACTTGAGTGCTTTCATGGACACCTGAAAGATGTCCAGGTGACATGCTGGCTTCTTGGAGGCAGCCTGTGTGTCACTAAAGGAGAGAGAGTGCTGAACTAGAGCTTGTGATGACTTTGCTCTCTCAAACCATGCATGTTGTTGCTGTGTGCACAAGGTCAGGAGGTAACAGCAGGGTGCAAGCACCTCTGAACATGAACATCTGCACTTGGCTGCTTGTTCCAACACCTGCTCTGGCTGCCCCTCTCCTCCACCCCAAATCTATCCCGTAGCCTATCAAGAAGGTGGTCCATGCGCTGTTCATCTAATTGCTCTCCGCTCTGCCCTCTCAGAGAACGGAGCCTTCTTCTGCAACGAGTGTGACTGCCGGTTCTCTGAGGAGGCATCTCTCAAGAGACACTCTCTGCAAGTCCACAGTGACAAGCCCTACAAGTGTGACCGCTGCCAGGCCTCCTTTCGCTACAAGGGAAACCTTGCCAGCCACAAAACTGTCCACACAGGTACAGTGTTGGCTGTGGGGACAGATTTGGGGAGGCTGTGTGTTGGTGTTTATGGCTGGGTTTGTGCCTGTGTCACAAGCTGTCCCTCATGGGGAGAGCAGGTGCTTTACTTGGCTCTGCCATGGAGCCCTTGGACAGAGCACCAAATCTGGGAATGGGGGAGACATCTGCCTTGCAGCAGGGGTGGAACGTGACCTCCTTTGCTGTAAAGCACTGGGCATCACTGTTTTTGAAGGTGCCTTGCAAAATGCATAGCTGGGGGCAAATGCATGGCCTCCAGGTAATTTTGTGGTAGACTTGAGCAAAAAAAAAAAAAAATTTAGAAATAATCAGAAGAACATCTAGGGAGAAGTCTGAGATTTATTTTTACATCCTAGAAATCCAGGTCACATCTATCTAGCTTGGCATAAACTCTGCTGATGGGAAAATCTGTGAATGGATGGACTCTGTGAATCAGCACAATGAAAGCTGAGAAAGGAAGGGGATATTAAGGGTTTAGTCATTTGCTGACAAACCTAGGGCTTATTTTATTTCATGCTTTTAATGCTTAAAATGTCAACAGTCAGTTCAGAGCTGGGGAAGGAAAGTCTGGGCTGACGACAGTGCTATTGCACTGAATTAGACCCAAATTCCTGCAGACTCAGCTGAGCTCCAGGAGGGCTGTGCAGGGGACTGAGACAACACAAGTGCCAGGGCAGGGTTCAAGGGTGCTTATGGACAGCTGTAGGGTGATATAGGTGCCAGCTGCTGTCACGGGGTCAGGAGAAGTGATGCTGTTAATCCTCGCTAGCAGAGCTGCCTGACTTCCTCTCTTGCCCTGAAGGCTGCAGCTCCCAATCCAAAAGAGAAAAGCTACCTCCTGATCTCACCCTGCTCTGTAGACACCCTGAGCAATGCTGCTTGTCCACAGCCATCTCCAAAATGGACTGGAGACAGAGCTAGTGCTTCATGCCGTGGGGTCTGGCACCTGAAGGCTCTTAGCTCTGGGGAGCACCATGGGTCCTGGATGATGAGCCCACCTGTAGCTAATCGCTCTCCCGTTCTTTTGGGCTCTGCAGGAGAAAAGCCGTACCGCTGCAACATCTGCGGGGCACAGTTCAACCGACCAGCCAACCTGAAAACCCACACACGCATCCATTCTGGGGAGAAACCCTACAAGTGTGAGACTTGCGGGGCCAGATTTGTCCAGGTGCGTGCACCCTCTGGGACCCACAGTGCCTGGGGAGCAGATCTTCTGCCCAAGACTGGTGATGCCTCATGGCAGGGGGGAGGCTGGTGATGGCTCAGCTCGCTGACTTGGGCAGCTCTTCCCATGGTGTTGTGGGGTAAATATGGACCTTAAGGTCTGAGGAGGAAAATTTGGCTTAGTATGGAAGCCTGACTGCTCATTGTAGCTATTCTGCTCCATTTGGTCTTCAGGACTGGAAATACCAGACCTCAGATACATGGCCCTCCCTCCCAGCTAGAACCCAATAGACCAAAAAAGATGGCTGGACAGAACCCCATTCCCACAGGGATACCCTTGCTCCCAGTGGGATGCCTTCCTCCCTGGGGCTGTCCTGACCAAGAGCTGTTCCCTGCAGGTGGCCCACCTCCGTGCTCACGTGCTCATTCACACGGGGGAGAAGCCATACCCCTGTGAGATCTGCGGCACACGCTTCCGGCACCTGCAGACCCTCAAAAGTCACCTTCGAATCCACACAGGAGAGAAACCGTATCATGTGAGTGGCCCTGCTTTTTTTTGGTGGGTAGGAATCTCAGCTTGGGCTGGGGGAGGATGCTGCCAAACCTGGGGGGCTGGGTAGACAGGAGGGCATTCGCTCAGGCAGGTTGCAGCATCCTAATACCCTTTGCCAGTCTCATAAGGCCCCACACCAAGGTCACATCCCTGCTCCTCATGCCCCATTTCCCTTCTTGGCATTAGCTGATGCTGATGTGGTATTTTTTCAGGCGTGGCTGTGTTGGAAATACTGACATGCAGCTCAAGCTGGGTACATCTTAGTTGCTCTTTTCTTCCACCCCATCTGGAAGAAGGTCACACTTCTTCAAATAGATATGGATTAAATTACAGCTGCCTGTGGTGTGTGAGGATGGGGGAAAGGAGCAGACAGCCTGGCCTGAGCTCCCCTCTGATGGTGATAATCACACCCAGTGAGCAGTCTACGCTGCCTTGCAGTCCTGTGGGCTCCCAGCTCTTTGCTGGGGCTTTCCTGGCTTTCACCATCTGCTAGAGAGGGAATCCAACAGGGGTTGTCATCCAAATGTCCTGGGGCCATCCAGCTTGGCAGAGGTCAAAAGCAGCTCTAGAAACAGCCCTGTAGTGGGTTTGATCTCCTAGATATGAAGCTTGCTGCAAAGTCTATCCCAGCCAGGATCATCTCCTGAGGGACTCTGCCCTTTGTGCATTTCATAAACCAAGATATGCTGCTGAAAGCCTGGGATGGGGTGCCTCTGGGCGCTGCTTTTCCCGCTGTGTTCCCCTCATCCACCTGCATAGTGGGTTCTGTGTCGCAGGCATTTGGTGCCCTGAGGGGAAGGACATGTCCCCTGCCATGGCGTTTGACACCCTCTGCCTTTGCCTGTTGCCCCACAGTGTGAGAAGTGCAACCTGCATTTCCGCCACAAAAGCCAGCTGCGGCTCCACCTGCGGCAGAAGCACGGGGCCATCACCAACACCAAGGTGCAGTACCGCATCTCGGCCAGCGAGGTGCCTCCGGAGCTCCCCAAGGCCTGCTGAAGGCACAGGATTTCCCAGGAGGAGGTCGGCTTGGGGGACGTGGGAGGGGGGAGAAGCTGTCCAAAGGATACTTGCAACACTTTAAAAGGTAAAAAAAAAAAAAAAAAGAGAGAGAGAAAAAATATTCATGACACGATGGAGTGCCTCTAAACCCATAGTACAGATAGGTGGAAAAAACATTAGAATTTAAAAAAAAAAAATTACAAATACACGGGTTTTATTTTTCCCAGTTATGTGAAACAAAAAGAAAAGATAAAATTATTTAGATCTTATTGTATATAAACCATAAAAAATTTAAAAATAGTCATTTTAAATGTCTGTGCAGTGAAGTGTTGATAAACTCTGGAGTCTAACCTTCACAGCCTTTGCCGTTTGAAGATGAGGAATGTAATGTTGACTTATGGGAACAGATTTTTTTCTTTTGTATGCAAAATGTGTGTTCTTTTAAAGAGAAAGTATGCTATTAAAGAGAGGGCTTTAACTTTTTTAACCAAAGGTGAAGGAATCTATGGCAGAGTTGTAAATATATATAGATATAAATATATAAATATATATATAAAATAAATATATATAGACCTTTAAAAAAGCTATATTAAAAATATATAAAATGCATTAAAGGCTCAGTTGGACTCTGCAGGCAGAAGCCACTCTGAGAATCTTTATTATGATAGAGCACTTAAGGAGATATTTTAAAGTATTGCATCTGTACAAGTAAGAAAATATTTTGTCTAAATGCATCAGTGTATTTGTATTTTTTTGCAAGTGAAGGTTTACAATTTACAAAAAAGTGTGTATTAAACCAACAAAGCTGCAGAAGGAATTTAAAATAATAATAAAGTGTAATTTTTTTTGTTCTAGTTCTCAGTCTGTATATATGTAAAATGTGGTTTCGCACGGTGCCTTTCTTTTCAATGGAAGTTTTCAGTGTATGGACTATATTGAACTCAGTTTCTTCAAGGTACAGCCTGATGTTGCAAAAGGAGTTTTGGTGGAACTCTCTAGTGGGGGAAAGTTTTTTGGTTTTTTTGAGGTTTTTTTGGATTTTTTTTTTTTGGTCTTATTTTACATGCTTGTGTTATAAACAATCTCGGGAGACAGGGTTTGGGCTGTGTCTAAACTGCATTAATGCATTCTGTAAAATATAGCTGTACAAATTAAAAAATAAAATGAAGAAAAGTGACATATGATGGAGTGAGAGGTCTGTTCTTGCCTGTCCTTCTCCTTAAGCACCTTGAAGCCTGGCTGGTGCCCTGGGAAGGGGCTGAGCATCCCAAGCCCTGCTGTGAGCTCTTGGCCCTGTGTTTAAGGTAGGAGCCTCTTCCAGGCTTGAGTGAAGATGGTCTCTGGCAGGAGCTCTGAGCAAGACTCAAGCTTGCTGCTCTGGGTCCTGGTGGGGACTGTGCCACCCCCTTGGTACTTTCTGCATTGGCACCAAGGAGCCAGCAGGAACAGGGCAGAACCTGGGAGAGACCTTTGTTGACCAGCCCAGGGACAGTTCCAGATGGCTGAGTAGCTATTTATATTTCCTGGAATTCAGTGCACTTGCCAGAGTTGCTCAGGGAAGATGGCTGCCTGCTGCTCCTGTCTTTTCAGAGCCTGGGATGGGCAGGGCCTGCTGTTCTGCCTGCCTTGTGAGATGATTCTGTGGAGCAGGGTCTGTAACCTGTCCAGGACTTCACTGGCCAAGAGCATCTCTGCTTCCAACCCTTGCACGCTGGCTTTGGGCCAGAGCTGAGACAGCCCAGCCTGAGGGAGTCCCTGGGCTCACCCTGGTAGGGAGAGGAGCTGCTTTTCCCTGTTTGGGAGGCTGTGCTGAGCTGGGAGAAGCCCAGAGCGTCCACGTGCTCTGTGCAGGCAGTCCAGTACCTCTGTGCTGCTCTGAGATGGCTTTCAGAAAACCAAATACCCAAATGCAAAAGTTTTATGTGAATTGCACCGAGAGGTCTGGCTGGAACCAGCACTGGTGTGGAGCCTGGCCACAGCTCAGCATGGCCCAGGGTGGGGTCAGAATTTCATCTTGAGCTTAGTTAATTCATGGATAATTTTGGTTCAGGGCTTGCCAGATGCTTCACAGTGGGGACACTTGGAAGCACCAGCAGGAAGGGGAGGGCCTGGCTGTTTGCAAGGTCAGGAAGGGCTGCACTAAGGAGGAGCTGGAGATGAGGAGAAGAATGTGTTTTTCAGCATGCCATGGGACAGAGGTGGATACGAGACAACAAAAGCAGCCTTGCACAGGAAGGCAATTCCAAGGAGAGGGGGAGCCAATTTGCTGTTTTGCAGGATCCTCTCCGCTCTGGCCTGGCCTTCTGATGGTCACAGCAAGCTGAGATGACTATTGCTGACATTATCTGCACATTTTTAGGAGCTATGAAGATGCTTTTGGGCCCCATAAGTGGGATCATGATGACCAACAACAACAGTGCTATTCTTAGAGAAGTTTCTCCTGAGGAATTATCTTGCTTGGCATAGCCTCTGGATCTGGACAGGCTGCTGACCTGGACAGAGTGGCTGGTCATCATCTTTGTCAGCTTGCTGCTTTTGGGTGTGCTATTCTCCCTTATGACATCTTTGAGCTCTTCTTTTATGTGCTTATCTAAAGGGAAAGCCTTTGCCTTCTCCTGCTTACCTGTAAATAAGGACATTGTTTCAGGCTGAAAATAAAACTTTTTAACTTCTCCTACGCTGATCTTGTGAGACCCCACCTGGAGTACTGTGTCCAACTCAGTGGCCTCTAATGCAAGGAAGACGTTGGCCTGTTGGAATGAGTCCGGAGGAGAGCCACTAAGCTGCTCAGAGGGTTGGAACACATCCTCTGTGAAGACAGGGTGAGACAACTGGGGCTGTTCAGCTTGGAGCAGATTCCGGGGAGACCATAGAGAACATTGTAGTACCTAAAGAGAGCCCACAAGAGAGCCTGGAGAGGGACTTTTCACCAGGGCATGTAGTGATAGCATAAGGGAGAATAGCCTTAAGCTGAAGAAGGGTAGATTTAGATTAGATATTAGGAAGAAGCCCTTACCTATAATGGTGGTGAGGCACCAGAACAGGTTGACCAGAGAAGCTGTGGATGTCAAATCCGTGGAAGTGTTCAAAGCCAGGCTGGATGAGGCCTTGAGTAACTGTAGTTAGTGAGAGGTCTCTGCCCATGGTAGGGGGATGAAACAAGATGATCTTTAACACCTTGTCCAACCCAAACCATTCTATGATTTTCTGCCCCCTAGCTCCTCTGGCTTGTCTCCCAGTAGACCAGATCTGCTGGCATGTGAAGAAGCCCCACATAAAGGCAAGGGCTGAACAATGACCTGGAGCCAGCCTTTCTGGCCTCCTGTTTGATTTGGCCAGACAGGAGGGCTGCCTGGCAGCCTGCAGCAAGCACCTGCCTGTTGTGGGGCAGGCATTTCATGGAGTGAGGTCTTCCTAAGCATCTTTCTGGGCAGGAGCCTTTTTTTCACCCGGCAGGCTGGTGCCAGCACAAGCCCTCACCAACTTACTTGTGTTAGACACAAAATGACTGCAAATAGGGCATTGCCTGAGTGTTGAAAATAGCAAAATCTTGCTTTCCCACCTTGTTCCCTCACTTGCATCCCTTTTCTACCTTTCCCTGGTGAGTTTTTAACGTTTAGTAAAGCTGGCTGTCTTCATGGCAGGGTTTTAACACACATACTGCTCTCATTTGACATACATATTTAGGTTTCTCCCCTCGCTGTTGGGTCCTGCTTGCCTTTGAGCTCACCACCTCTCTGGTTACTGCTGTTGTCACTTTTGGATATGGCTGGGCAGGGCTGACAGCTCCACTTTCCCCAGACAAGCAGCCATGTAGCCACAGTCTCTATCACCCATTGACTTGCTCATCCACACTTGCAAAATAAATACTATATTTTCCCATAGCGTGATTTCCTCCTCCTGATGGATTTTATATTTTTTTAAGCAGTGATGTCATGGCTTTTCCAGGCAGTCCAACAGAAGCGATAGCAATCCACAGTCAAAGACCTGCGGACATCTGTCATGGATGATGTTTGGAGAGGCAAGGAGCTGCCCGACACCTGTTTTATGCCTGCTTTATACCCACAAACACTGAACTGCTCAGCCCTGCCCGTGTCGGTACTACTGGGTTTTTTGCCCTTGGAAAACCCAGCTCCAGAGGCAGGGTCCTGCTGGCATTCAGAGGGAGGGTCACCACCAAACCTATGAAACGGCTGGTTTCCAGGAAGGCCCAGCATGGAAATGGGGATTCAGACTCCTGGGGAGTGAGCAGGGCTTGGGGTGGGGATGTTTTATTTCTTTGGCAGCGGTGAGGGACAACCCCTGGGGCCAGGGTTGGAGCCGGGACTGGGACCGGGCCTGGGGCGCTCCTGTGCATTCTGCCGAGTCTCCACAAGAGGGCAGTGGAAGACGGAGTTTAAGCACGGAGTCCTGGAATTATGGAATGATTTGGGTTGGAAGGGTCTTTGAAGATCACCCAGTTCCAGCTGTGGACTGGGGCACTTTCCACGAGATCAGGTTGCTCAAAGCCTCATCCAGCCTGGCTTTCCAGGGATGGAACATCCACAGCTTCTCTGGGTTACCTATTCCTCACCACCCTCACAGTAAAGAATTACTCCCTTATATCTAACCTAAATTGACCCTATTTCAATTTAAAGCCATTCCCCTTTGTACTTTCACTGCATGTCCTTGTAAGAAAGTCCTTCTCCAACTTTCTGTAATACTGTTTAGGTACAGGAAGGTGCTATAGGGTTGCCCCAGAGCCTTTTGAAGGCTGAACACGGTTGGTGTTTGTAGAGGAGAGTTATATACAGAGTGAAAGCACAGTCCCATATTATTTCCTGATCTTGTGTGCTCACCCATCTGTACCCTCCATCTCTTGCCTTATGCTAGTAACTCCTCACAGCCTGGGCCAGCATCCGTCTTTATGGTGCCAAACACAGACCTATTCCTGACTTCTGGTAGCCACTGGAGTAGTGCAGGTCAGTACCCTGGTATTTAACTCTCATATTACACCTGGTATACAACTCTTAGCTCAGCCTGTTCAGCTGTGCTTCTACACTTGTTTGCACTGATCTTTCACTTGTCTTTCCCATGTCTTTTCCTTCCCCTTTCTCTTCCCATTCCCTTTCCCTTTTCCCTTCAAGGCAGCTGTCATCAAGCCCTACAGATGCCACGGCAGTATCCTAAGTGCCTGAGACTGGGAATAAATCTCAGACAGCAGCATTAGAAATCCTTAACATAGCTCAGACTCTTAGACAGAGACATTTCCAAAATTAGGTACTAGAATCCTGCCTCTGTGAACCTCCACAGCCTGACTCCCCTGCTTCTTTGCTACTGGAGCAGAAATCCAAGGCTTGTATTTAATGAAAGGCCACATTCTTTTAGATCTATACCCAAGTTTTACTATAAAAACAGAAACCTCTCATGGCTATTTCAAGTCCATGTACAAGTCCTGCGCCAATATCGCTGGTTTCTGCGTGGCCCATTCCAGGGTTACGTGGTACCTTTCATCCAGAGTCTCTCTCCCTTATTGAGCTCTTGTTTTTTATTATCCCTCAGGCATGGCTGACTACTCCTCCACTCACCTGTATCTCCCAGGGCAGCATCACCCCTAAACAAGCAGGGACCTGCTCTGTCAGGTTTTCAGCAAGCTGCTAGAGCTGTGGGGCTGTAGCAGCTTCCTCGCTGCCCCGCAACACCAGCTTCATGTCCAGAGCCAGAATGGGGAATGTGATCACCCTGGCTCTCAAATCACAGTTCAGTCCTACCAGTTTGAGTGATAGAATATAAAGAAAAGGGGTTTTTTCCTGCTGGCAAGGTAGTGATTCAGCTGAGAGAGTGTGGAGAGCGTTTTGTAGGTGATAGCAAGGGAGATAAAATGTGATGGGACCCAGGCTGGCGGCTGCATTGACAGCAGAGGGCACACTTTGCTGCCGTGCACACAGCCTGTGCACACAGACCTGGGCATTGCTGGGTCTGTGGAGCAAGCTGGAAGCGTGGGGGTAAGGAAGCAGTCACAGGAATTCAATGCAATTCAATCATCTGCAAAACCACATGCCCTGCAGCGCTGCGGCAGAAAGAAAGGAACAGAATTGCCTTTGCCACAGCCGAGCGGATGATGGATTTATCTGGCTGGAGAACGAGTGCAAAAAATTCAGAGCACACTGATCCCATAGAGGAGCTGCGGGAAGGGGAACTGGTAAATCAATCTGCAACTCACTCACTGCTCCATGCCTGCACCAGAGCCGTGAGAACACCTGGAGGTCTGCCCTTACCCCTTCCCCAGGAGTCCTCAGCAGGGGACAGTCCAGACTTGTATGGAGCAGATGGACTTCCTTTCTCCATTCCATCATCCCTGGTTCCTTCATGTCAGCATAAGGTGATTTTCTGAACCAAAGCACAGGGTGTTTTTCCTTTAGGTTTTCCTTGAAAGGAAACATAAAAATTTTTCAGGAGGAGAACATCACAGTGGTTCTCCCAAGCATTACCTGACTACTTTGGTCCATTCAACATTGTATCTGTCAACAGGGCTCAGACCTGATGGGACTTCATTTTCTCTCCGTTAAACAGGCTGAGATATTTCTAGCCTTGTCTCTGGCCCTGCCTCACCAGCCTCACAACCTCAGCTGAATCCCAAGAGGGTAAAAACAGCCAAGGTGGATGTCAGAGCCTTTCTGAGGCTGCTCTGACTCAGGAGCCAAGTCATGTCCTGATGGGGCATGTGACCAGAGAGAAGAAACTGATCACACTTTTGCTTTCCTCAGATGAGCTTCTGAAATTCAGTGGGACAAATTCAAGGCATTTCCATGCAGCAATAATTTCCCTCTTGCTGGGGGACACTAGTGTAATCCTTCTAGGCTTCCTCAGGCAGCAGCAGGAACAGAGGGACAGCCACCCAGCTCCAGTGCTGCACAGAGAGGTGGAGTCAGAGTCAACCTGGTCATCCAAGCCTTGTCCCCACGCGTCTGGAAAACCCATAGTAGCTAGCGGACATCAAAGCCAGGAATTCCCAATGGGACTGAGAACCTGTGCTTGCCTGAAACTGGACTGTAGGGAGTACAACAACTCCAGCAACATTTCTCCTAGTCTAAAGCCCCACTGGGCATTATTGCTCTGCTGCAGGATGCTCTGCACTGCCAGATGGCCAGGGAGGGTTGGCAGGGCAGGGTTGGGCTGGGTAGATGTGGGTGAAAACAGGGACTAGGAAGGAACAGCTCTGGGCTGGAAGTCTTTTATAGGGCTGGGCTCATGCACACAGAGGTACTGCAGGTAGCTGGGGAAGAATGGGGTGTGGAGCAGCCTAGATTTAGACAGGGCATCAAGAAGGGCCTCTCAAAACCCCTTAAGGACTCAAGTCTGATATCTTCCTCCATTTCATGGCAGCATGATCATACCAACTTCCTTAAACCAGTGCTGCCAGCCCATCTGGAATCCATCCATCTCTGACTGCGCTATGCAACTCTGCAAAATCCCATTAAGTGTGTCTAAGTCCTGCTGGCCCAACAGGAAGTTGTCGGGAAAATGAGAAAGTGGGGAACTCATTAAGGAGGTTGTTCCTGCACTGTGCCAACTCCTACAGCTTTCATCTCCATGTTGGTGTACAGGTGGGTCCAAAGGGTGACAAAATGTAGCACAGCTTTCCATCCTATGCAGCAGTCCAAGGCTGCACTCCAGTCCATTGCCATGCCCTAGGAAATATAGATGCTGAACTGATCCCTCTGGCACATCAGGGCAGATCCATAGCTATGGCAGCCAAAAGAGGATGGTAGCTCAGGAGTGATGGGGGTTCCCAGTGTCCCCATCCCCTTGGGGTGACAAACGGAATGACAAAAGGGGTGCCAGTCTGGAGAGTTGCCTGCTGTGTGCAGTGGCAGGGAATGTTAGGTAACAGCTTCCAGTAAGCCACAGGAGAGTGAAATAACCCAGTGCTGCCTCCTGTTTCCATCTCTGCACCTCTCCAATGTGGAACCCAAGCAAGCTGCACTGCCCTGGGCTATTGGAGCTGGGATGAGCTGGTGGGGAGTTGGAGCCTTCTGCAAAGCTGGCCCAGGCTTGCACTGCAGTGTGGCACAGCTCAGCTGTGCTGTGCCAAAGAGAAGAGCCTGGGGGCTACAAAACAAGTCTATTCCCAGTGCAAATAGGATGGGAGAGCCCAGCTTGCTGCTACTGGCACATCTGGAAAAGTGGGGAAATTACTGTTGCTGAGAGAATCTTTTCCTAGGAAACCTCTCTTGAAGGCAGGCAAGAGGGCCAGGATAGGTTTGATGCCCTGGCATCCGCTGCCTTGGCCATTTGTCATGCCCAGGACTGGCTCTGCTTCTTTGCCCGCAGGAGAGAGATGCTGGTCCAGCTGTTAACACAGGGTCTTGGTGGAGAGAAAAGCTCTGACAGTCATCGCCCTTGAGGGACAATCTGCTCTCTTGAGTCCAATCACTTCCCTTGGCCTTGGCAGCAGGTTGTGTCATGTGCCCAAAGCAAGGGAATGTGTCTAAACCAGAGCAGGGGCTGATTCTTCTCCACCAGTTTCCCCAGAGCAAGACCAGTGCTAGAAGACAGAGAGGGTCCCAGAAGCACAGAGCTTGACCTTGTTCACATCAGGAAGATAGGGGAAAATTGGCTGTAAATGCAGCACAAGTAAACTCAACCCTCAGGGTCTCATGGACTGCAAAGGAAGGTTTATTTTCTCATGATTGTCATTAATTTTACTCCACAATTTGGGAAGGATGCAGAGAATGAAAGCTATGTGAGGCTGCAGATGTCTGCAGAAAGGAAGGAAGGCACTGTCCAGGGAAGGCAGTTGCAGTTTAGGCTGAAGTTCTACCTGGTCTGGAACCAGCAACCAACACCAATTTATCTTGTTGGACTGTGAAACAGAGCAGGAATACTTTGTTTCATACTTCATGCTCCCAGGTCAGCGTCAGCAAAGTCAGCCTAGGGTTAAAAGTGTGGAGGGGGATGCACCTTAATTCCTCATGAAACAAAATGTCGCTTTGAAGGTTTCTGGAGACCTTTGTGCAGCCCTTGGATTCTTGTCCCTGCAAGTATTTGACTTTCCTCAGCTGGAAATTGAGATGGGAGAGATTCTGATACCCCTTTTTTGGGTGACAACAGAGCCCCTTTCCTGCACATCCTGCTCTTCTCCTGCCAGCAGGGCGACAGCTGAGGAGGCTGGTCCTTCGAGGGGTTTGAAGCAGGTTTTCCCGTTGAGGGCACTAGTCAGGTCACAGGGAGAGGCTGGAGGAGTAGGGAGACTGGCCATCCCGGTGGGACGGGTGCATCCCATGGGACCAGCAGGTCCAGTAACCCTGAGATGGGTCCCCGCAGGCTGAGCCAGGGACCAGCACGTCCCAACCCAGGCACCTATTTGTCATCGCTTCCCGGAGCTGCAGAGCCATGGCAGAAACCAAGGCACTCTCCCTGGGGGCTCTCACTGCCGCCGGAGCTGCCTGGAGGAGAGAGGCTTGGAAAGGACCCGTGCCGGAGAGACCCACAGAGGAGGAGGAGGCAGAAAGGACCCCCAGCGATACTTCAGCACTCCCCACCCCTTGCAGGAGCCGGGGCAATCGGCTTTAAGGGGACCCTTTCCAGCTCCCCGGATTCTGTAGCCGTTTCTCACTCCACGGGGCGGGACCCCACTCCAGGGCTAGGGGTCTGGCAGAGTCACGGCTGGGGGGCTTCACCCTCCGACACGGGGTCAGAGCCACGGGTGGGCGGTGACAGCCGGGACCCCGCACCGCCCCTCCGGTGGGCTTGTGGCCGGGGAGGAGAGAGCGGACAGGCAGTGTCGGGAGTTCGGGAAGGGCGGTGATTCGGGGACAAAACAAGCAGGTGGCCTGGGGCGGGGGACTCGCGGGCGACCGTGGAGGCTTGGCCGGCGCCGGGCAGAGCGGAGCATCCCCGGTCCCGTTCTCCCCTCCCCATCCTGGAGACCCACCCCCGGCGGCGTGGGGCGAGGGGGGCGCCCCCGCCTTGACGTCAGGAGAAGGGTTTATAAATGCGACGGGCGGCGAGGAGATCCCCAACGCCGGAGCCGAGCCGCAGCGGAGCCGCCAGCGCCTCCCGCCGCCGCCTCCCGTGCCCGACCCGCCGGCAAGATGCTGTCGTGCCGCCTCCAGTGCGCCCTGGCCCTGCTCTCCATCACCCTGGCCCTCGGCACCGTCTCGGCCGCCCCCTCGGACCCGCGGCTCCGGCAGTTCCTGCAGAAGTCCCTGGCTGCCGCAGCCGGGAAGCAGGTGAGAGCCCCGCGACGGGGCGGACACCCCGGGTACCCCTCGGGCACGCCGTTGGGCACCCCGAGACCGCGCTACAGGCTCCCTCTTCTCCAGAGAGCCCCTGATTCCCTGCTGCAGAACCTCCGTTCCCTGCCACAGCCCCTGGCACCCCTGCTGCAGGCCCCTCCAGAGTTCCTCGCCAGACTTCCCCAGTTTCCCCATTTCAGACACCCGGTTTCTTGCTGCAGTTCCCCCTTCCCCGACACACACCCTGGTTCCCCGCCGAGGCTGAGCCAACGACAGGTTGGGCAGGTGGTGCTGGGAGGTGAGACAGTCGAGCTGGGTGCTGTGGGCAGTGAGGAGCAGGCACTGCTGGGCAGAGGACAGAGCTCAGGGTGATGTTCCCAAGGGTTTCTCTGGGTCACAGAATGAAGGCAGCTTCCCCAGAGCACAAAACGATGTCTCTATCTATGCCGGGGGACAGCCGAGGCTTGGAGGGACAAGAAGGAATATAAGTCCCAGTGAGATGGTGACCCGATTCAACCTCCCCTGCCAGCTCCCCCAAAGACCTTTCCCTTGCCACTTTAGCAGCAGGCTCGTGGCATCCTTGCAGAGTACGGCACTGTGTGCTAGAGCAGACGGAATAGAAGGTAAAGACAAGTTCGTTCCCATCACAGCCAGGACAGCGATCTGTTCCCCACAGCGCTTCCCCCAGACAGAAGTCATAGACGCAACTGCTGCATAGCAGCTGTCAGCTGGGCTCTTTGGAAAGCCAGGGCTCCTCTTCTCCTCCCGCATCCTAAACATCTCTAATCTGGGCAAAAATGTATCTTAGAGGAACAGAGTAGTGAGCCCCCAAAAGCCAAGGAGTAATTGTGGTCTCTCTATCTCCTTCTCCCTTTCTCTCTCTTGTCCTCCAAGGAACTGGCCAAGTACTTTTTGGCAGAACTGCTTTCAGAGCCAAGTCAGACGGAAAATGAAGCCCTGGAGTCTGAGGACTTGTCCCGAGGGGCTGAGCAGGATGAAGTGAGACTGGAGCTGGAGCGCTCGGCTAACTCAAATCCCGCTCTGGCACCCCGGGAACGCAAAGCAGGCTGCAAGAACTTCTTCTGGAAAACTTTCACATCCTGTTAGCTTTTGAAACCCACCTCCCCTCCCCATCCACCCCTGCCCTGCCCTGAGCAGAACCTTCACCACGAGAGGCGAAGACTGTAAATACACAACCCACAGTTATGGTGAAATTAAACAAACAAGGAAAATTTGAGTTTGATTTCCACTTGTTTTAATAAAACTTTCTGTTCCAATTGTACATGATTTGCTTGAGTTGTGATTTCTGACTAGTTCTTTGATGACATGCACTCTGCAACTCTTTCAAATGTACTATTTTTAATTCTCTGTTGCAATAAAGTTTATGTTTCAAACGGTGATGCTGAGGTTCGGTGGTCAATGAGAAAACTGAAGTTAGCTCTCAGGCTGCTCATCTTCGAAATGCTGCCTGTCTCAGGGCAGCAAACACTGCACACATCCACACATATGCACGCACACGGTATATCATAATGTGATATTTTTTTCTGTGGTCTTACTAAAGAACTGGAGCCACAGTGATATTTTAAATATCAAATCCCTGCAATTGTGGCTGAATCAAATCCACAGCACTGGCACTTCAAGTCAGTCTAGAGGATTTACAGCCATCACCAGAGGCATCACTAAAAATCTCAGCTGTGTGTTTTGAGCAATGAGGATGATAAAAGTGGTTAATGGTACAAGTTTAGATCGCACATCTCATTCCCTCCTCTGCCACAGACAATAAAAGATTTTCTTACCTAGTATATCTTACTCCTTGCAACATTCCCAACAAACACTACATCTGGGATTCCTTCAGAAAGTTTTCCTTTGTTCTGTTGTGCAGGGGGAGGTTTCACATCCCTGTAAAGCTGAGATGTTAGCCGCATGACACCAACCCCTCTCCATCTAATAAACTGGTCACAACAGTTTTTCTACCCACCGCATCAGGGCAGGAGGTAGAATTGTGAGAAAAACATTCTTCTCCCCATGCAAGAGAAATTCTTCATGCTTTTGCAGAGTCTCAGCTTTCTGGCCGTGCTGGTTTGTGCCATGCACTCACAGGTGAATCGGAGCTGTAGAGCAAACATTCTGCACAGGGGACAGGTGCCACTTTGATGAGAAATTCATCATTCAAGATTAAAGGCACCAATATTTTTTTAGCTGCCATACTTGCAAGAAGGATGAGAATGGGGGATCTTAGAGATGTTCATGGGTGGAGGGCTGAGCAGGACTCCAGTGGAGGTAGATTCCTCAGCTGACAGCTTATTAAGTTGCCTCTGGTCTGTGCTGAGCATAACTCCATGTGGGGCATCATCCTTGATGGCTCATGGACCATTGCTTTTATTCTTGGTCTGTACCTCCTTTCCCTGTGGGCAGGGGGTTGTTAGATTCGAGCTGAAAAGAAGGTGAATCCCTTGTCTTTGGAAACTGTAGCAGTGCCAGTGTGAAATCCCAGCCCTGCTACAGAGCTCACAGGGCTGCTCGACAGCTGACTGGCAACAGGCAAAGGCAGCAATCCCCTCTCCAGGGAGGGGAGCTGCTGGTATTAACCTCTCTGAGGGGGCCAGAGGCAGGACTGGATGCTGCCCTCCCTCCCCAGAGCAGAGCAGCCGTGGCTTAGCCTGTGCTGCAGGCAGGGCTAAGGACCGCTGCTGGGCCAGGTGGATCCTGCATCTGCTGGAGAAGCCTTGCTGTTACATGATCCTGTGTCTCCCCAGCTCCTGGGAGCCTCCTCTCCTCCTCCCTTGGAAGTGGGATAGGTTTTGTGTTGTGACCTGGGGAAATGCTTGCCCCACATGCAGTACCTTGTGGGTAGGGGCTCTGTCTGCCCTCTTTATCATAGCTGGATGCAGTGCAGACTGGGCAGGATACAGTGATCCTCACAGTACTTTGGGGGGACAGGGGGAGAGCCTTACCCTTTTTCAACCCCTGGATTCCTGTGGATGGTGCAGCTGTGGAGAGTACAGGTTTAACTCACCCTTGGGGGATGGACAGGGCCGTACTATGGCGAAAAGCCTCCAAAAAGACATTTGAGAAGTGCAGGTAATGTAGATCAATAGCCAACCCCAAAAAGCAGGCAGGGTAAGAATAGGACCCTGTTTGAATGTGTGGAGACAGACTCTGTGAGGAGACAGCAATGGTTCCAGCTCACATCAGATTCCTTTACTGCTGTTGAGCATCAAGGGAGCAGATTTTACAGGATTCAGTAAAGCAGAGACCTCCCCATCCCTGGCTGCTCACTCTTGTGTTGACTGAGGTTCCTCTCAGCTTTCAAAAAACAGCTAATTTTTCAATGCTGAGACAGCCTCAACAGAGCAGCTACAAGAACAGGAGGGGGGTGGAGATACCAGGGGCTTAAATATTCTTATGCGCAGAGTCCATCTTTCATGGGATATAAATAGACCACTACTCGCCTGAGGCTTTTCCTCTTGTTCATAATGCTCAACCAGTGCCTCTGAAGGGAGTTTAATCCTGCCAATTGCTGGAGTGAAACTCATCCCAAATAGGGATGAGGATGATCCTCAGTCACAAGCAGGAATTAAAGACAGTGATACACAAGCTACACCAGACTGTTTCGATACAGCTGATGGCACATCATGGCAGCTTCTGGGAAGCATCATGAAGATGTACTGGTGAAGGCATGTCCTCAGTTCAGAGACAGAAAGACAAACCTGCTCCTTCTGTCAGCTCAGGAGTTCCTGGAGTTTGGTGAGCTGGCTTCCAAGGCATTAAATGCAGTATCACCACACATAATTGCATTGTGGCAGTGCCAGCAATCCCAGGTGCTGGGAGGTGCACAAACACAATGCAGGAGACGGTCTTACCATGCCAAGCTAAAAAGACTAGAAAGAAAAAGAAAGATTTTCTTCCCTCCTTTGATAGGTGGCAGTTATGGGCTAAAGAGATTAAATAATTATGTTCAATCCCTAGACACAGAGTCATGGAACATTGTTCCAGGCTGAGAACACTTCTTGCTGGACAAGTCTGACTCTGGGATGAGCACATAGGTACGGTCAGCTCGCACAGGTCAGGGCTGCCAAATGGCAGAGCAGTTTCTGGGAAGGCTTCCCAAGCGACATTCTCTGCAGGTCAGAGAGGAGGCTCCATGGAGGCACAGCCTCAGCATGGGTCTGGGGGAGGTTAGGGGCTGTGATGATCCACACTCAGATGATTCATCTCCCGTCTTGCACTTGGTGCCAGGGGCAGACCCCGAGTAATTCCCCCCCAGCAGGTACCTTCAACCTGGTGATTCATCTGAGGCAGTGCAGGGAAATGTCCATAAGGAACCATGTAAAAGGGCTTGAAACTGCTGCCTGAAGAGTTGCCCTTAATGAAAACCAGGAAAAGTTGTATGAGGTCTGGAAACCCACATCCCCTGTGGGAAGTCAGTGAGGAGCTTCTCAGCCAGCCCCAAAGACAAAGTCTCCAATGATGCCGGGGGGTGTCTCCTGATCTAGCAAGTAGGCCAAGATTGTTTTTTCACAATTTTATATTGGTAAAAATTGTTCTAATTGGTAAAAAAGGCAAGTCTTCCTTGGTCCAGAAGGCTTGCTGGTGACCAAAAAGTTGAAGTGATCCTAGTTGTGCTGCTGAGGAAGCACCTGTGGGACCCAGATTTCATATCCTGAGTCCACTCTGACACTAACTCCTTTTGGTTCCACAGAAAAGTCCAAGAACCTGGACCCATGGGCACAACTTTTTTCCCCCCAGAACAGCTCATAAGATGCTCTGTGATGCCTTTGCCTTTACTCTGTGGCTCCTCACAGGCATTACACCAGCTGATTGCAGCCACTGGGAGCATCTCTAATTCCCAGACCTCTGCTCTCACCACAGGAAACTTCCCTTCCATCCCTCCCAACTCCCAGCATCTCCAAAGAGCAGCAGAGCAGCCCCCAGCTCCTGTGTGGGTGAGAACTAGGCACTCGGAGAGAGAAGCACTCACTGCTGCAACTGAGTCCTAATTCTCAGCAAGCAAAGCAGCAGGATGTTTATTGAGCAGGGTGAGAAAAGCTATACCTAGGCAATAAAAGTTATTATGATAAAGGAACAGACTGTACTCTTTACTGACTGAACACCTTCTGACTCTTTGTCAGCTTATCACCACAATAAAGCAATAAAACACATTTTTATTCCTTTTTTCTTCACCTTTGTCTATTTTATCAGGGAATTTTTTTTTTTTTTCCAACACCTAATTCCACTTCCGAATAGCTGTTCAGACAGATAGTGTGGGTACCTCAGAAAACTTCTTGTATCCCAGTCTTAGGAAACTTACCCCATAAACAACTCGTAGAATACAAAAAAAATTAACAAAGTCATCAAAAAAACCACAAGTTCTGTTTTCTTCATATGGATACTACAAATGCCGGTTAGTGCCATGAACTGTTATTTCCAGCATCATCTGATAAAGAAACATACCCGGCCATTCAATTAATAAAATTCGTTTAACAAAAGTCCCCAGTATTTCCTACAATGATATTCCCCGAGAAAACATAAAGTAATCCAAATCCAGGCTTTGTTTATCACCTAGGCTGGCTGCTGCGCAAGTGAGAGGGTGTTTTAGTCCCACATACAACACAGCATCGCTCCTGATGCTGTCCCCTGTTTCCCTCCCCCTCCCTTGCATCTGGTTCTTCCAGCCAGCAGCCTGCTGTGCTCTGTGGTGCAGAAGGATGAAGCGCTCCTGGCCTCCAGCCCTGGAAAAGCATTCCCAGGAGGTGAGCTGAGAGATGCTCTGGGCCCTCCATACTCATCCCACAACTCCTGTTAGGAGATGTCCCAGGCACAGAGCCAAAGCCAGTGATTCCCTCCCAGTCCAGCAGTAAGCCTGTTGCTGCTCTGCCCCAAGGTAGAGCACTTGCTCCCTTACACAAAGCTCTGTGCTCTGCCTTCAAGGAAAATCTCTCCTTTTGCTCATGACTGAGGTTTAGCAAGAAAATGATCCCCCTGGAAATTGGCTGTCACCTTTACAAGGCTCTTTTGCAAATCTTTTCTGGCAGCACTTTTCTCCTGTTTTACTTCTTCTGTCTGTCAGGGTTTGTGATTCTTCGCAGAGGCTCAAACACAAGATTTCTCTCCCTGTGTCTCTGCCCCACCCGGCAGCGTGCTCCCCAGAGGGTACCATGTGAGGGGACAGTGCCGAGCACAAGTCCAGGATTGGGGTGCTCTGCAGCCAGCAGAGAGAGCCAAAGAGCACAGAGAGCCCTGCTCATGGTCCGTGTCTATCCCAGCAGATGCTGAGGATGTGGGTCCTCTGTGCCAGAGGCTGTCCCACCTCAGGCTACAACCTCCCCACAGGGAGATGGGCTGCAGTCAGAGGTCCTGCAAAGAGGGGCTTTCCATGGAGCAGCACTTCTGGGAGCTGGAGCTGTGTCGGGATGCAGGCAGTGCTGTTGCACTGACAAAGATTTTTTTTCCCCGAATTAAGTGCCTGCTTCTCATTTCTAAAGGGCATTTCTCTTGTGTTAGTTGCCAGTTTTTAATATGTCAGAATAAAGCTAAATAACATGAAAATAAGTTAAGAGTTCTACCTAGGGTTAAATGCAGTGGGTTTTGTCCTAAAGACAACCTACAAGAAACTTCTTCCATGCAAATCTTCTTCCCTCGACATTTTTTTGGTTTTCATCCTTTCTTTATTCTCTCAGCTCTTCTGAAACTTCACAGTCTAAGCAGCAGTTAGCAGGGCCAGAAGAAGGAGCTGGCCTGTTCAAAACTGTTGGGGATCTTCCTGAAGAACATATGAGGACGCTGGGTCATATTGCAAAACAGGAACCTGGCAGGTCAAGAGTTTCTTCAATAATGTGTTTCAATGAGAAGCCTCAGCATGGTTCAAACACAAGATCTGAAGTCTCTTGTCCGCATGCAGAAATGCACCCTTGAAGCCAGAACCCACCTGCTCTCAAGGAGGAAATTTCAGTGCGGTGGATATGGCTCCCAGAAACTGCCTCCATATGCAAATGAGCAAGTGAGGAGGCTAGTCTCCAGAAAACACAATCTCTTTAGACTGAAAGATATAATCCAGTTAGATATGCACCCTGAATTCCAAACGTTGCTTATCTCCTCAGACAGCGATGACACATGGTCAACACGTCACCTCCACCATCTATTCCCTTATTTGTCACATTAGCAGTGGTGATACTGACACTAGCAACAAGGCAATGAAAGAAATTGAGGAGATCCTGAGACAGAAGAACAAAGTAGAAGCAATAAGTTCCTTGTAGCCAACTTTCAATCAATCAAGTTTATCAACCAGCAGTAGGAAGCAGATAAGAAATGAGGGAAGGAACAAATCATTCTGTGATGTAATTGTGTCATCCAGGCCAGTAACTCTGTCTTCCAGGAGAAGAAACTGGCTCAGGAGGCCTTAGTTGGCAATGCTTAAGGATGTAATGAACAACTCTTTACCTTAATGCTAGAATTCCTGAATCAGAAGCTAACACAGCCATTAATGTCCTCATGAAGAGGGTGTTGGAAAAATCTAAACAGATGATGATTATTTGTGCCTTGCTGAAGCTGCTCCAAGGCAGCCTGGCTGCCTAGGGCAACCCAGATAAGTTTTCCGAGCTGCTTGCCAAGTGCCTGTGGAGGACCACATGGCTTCTGCCAGGTACCATCAACAGCATCAACCTGGATGCAATCCTGCTGGATTCCTGTATACTCCTGAAGACTTTCCCAAAGGAAACACCGAGGCAGCACACAAATAAACTCCTACTACAGACCCTGAAAACTGTTGCACAACTTGTGCAACCTGAAAAAAAATGAAGATGCACACCACCTCACCCTGACTGAGGATGCAGCTGGCTCTAACGTAAAAGCTTCCCTCCAAAAGACAGTCAGTCTTACTGCCAAGAATGGGGCAAATGAAACACCTGCAGGAGCAGGAGGGGAGGTGCTCAGGGCAGCTCACAGGACTGCGAAGCACAAAGCAGGTGATGTTTTAGAGATAATTATCTAGAAAATTTTCTCCAAATAGAGTTTGAAGGTCTAGAGGAGTTATAGGAATGTAAGAAAAAATGGCCTGGGCAAGTTGAAGTATTTCCTAGAAAACCTCTCCCTTTTTTGCACAGCTATGTGAGGCAAAGCCTGGGCATCATCCAGACAGAACAGGACACCCAGAGAAGCTTCTTCCTCCTCCTCCCTTGGGGCATACCCTGAGGTGGAAGCATCTCCTCTTAGACCCGCAGAGATCCCAGGTGGGTCCATAAAGGGGAAGGAGTTGATGCTTTCTTGTCACCTGGAAAACCTGCCATCCACTTGCAGTATCTGCACAACCTTGTTAGCAAAACAACCCAGAGCAGACTCCCTGCCAGTCAGGTCCCCTAGAAGGATGACAATGTCATGCTTCTCCTGGGGTGATGTCCCCTGGGGGCAGGAAGAACCATCAGCAGAAACAGTACTAGGACCTCAGAATTATCCAGGCCTCCTCCACCTGTACATTTGTGGGCAGATGTTGTGAGACACAAACCGATAAAGAATAAATGCCAGCATAAATAACCATGTGAGTTATCTCTTTTTGCCCTTTGAAAAAAATACGGTGGGTAAGACTGATAACGTGGGTCAAAACTGAACACAGAGAGCATCAATCTGTCCAGGGCAGAGGGCAGAGAACCAGCTGTGTGCTGACCCTTCCTGGACAGCCTCCACAAGGGTCCTGACATGGGATTTTCCAGTATTCTAACATTCATGGTTAGCAAAGTATCAGACCAACTGTGCCTCGGTTCCCAGTTGAGAGAGAGATCAGGGCATCCAAACAGCATCTCCACCTTCCTGCACATTGACCACCAGTTGCCCAGGGAGCCTGCCAAAGACAAAGGCTGCAAGAGGAAAATCGTTAGAGAAAGCAATTTGTAAAAGTTGCAGATTTCGCTTAGGTAAAATCAATACACAGACTTTCAAACCCACTTTCACTTGTCAGACTGAGAGAGTTCGAGAGAGCAGAGCTCCTACGGACGACTGCAGAATGCCAATGCCTCACGCCGGCCCATCCATCAGCTTCACTTTTCTGAGTACGAAGCTATTCTCATGTAAAATTGCCTAAATTTGTCTTTAACACCCCTCTTGTCTCTAAGTTCTTATGGTGGGAGTCCTTAGCTTTATGTTAGGTATAACAGTTAGCACTTCAATGATGCTCACTAAATTACAAGGCTTTTTTACTAATACACAATTCAGTCAATTACAAAATGCTATTAAGCATTTGTGCTCAGGCAGAGTGAGCTAGGTGCCTGGTGAACAAGGCAAACCAATATTTTTAATTAAAATAAGAAAGAAGAAACACACAGGGTGATTACCAGCCAACAAGAAAATTACATCCCAGAGATCTCAAAGTGTAATTACCCTTTCTGAATGGCCAAAATGACTGGTTTGCTGCAGACTATAATTCTCTCTAATGCTGCTGCAAAATCATGGCCACCCTCTCACCTATCCTATTCATCCAGTGCTGTACCTGCCCAGGGGCTGTTCAAGTACCCGTGAAATCATGCTTTGGTGCTCATGTGTGGTTTGTGTCTGATTTTCTGGCTGTGTAGCTGGACGATTTACAATGAGAACACGGCTGATGCCTCTAGACGTTCTGTTCTTCCATTCCTTCCTGCTCCATCCTTGCGACACCCTCTGTTTTTGTGCTAAAGAACATACCTGGAGTGGAGCTGTGTGACTTACATGCAACATAATTGGCTGCCCTGTATGTGGCCTTCCAAGAGCAAATCCATATCTGTGTTGAACTCTGAGGTCAGGCAATTGGATGTGCTGTTCCAGGAGGCTTCCTTCAGTGTTGTGCTCCCTTTTTCTTAGTAGCAAGTGCCCCATGAGCAGCCATTCCTGGAAATGTTCTGTACAAATGCCCAAGTGCCATTCCAGTATAGTTACCTGGTAAATCTGTCCGTCTACTGCCTTGTCACTCAGTCCACACCAAAATTTGCCCAGTAATATCATTCCCTTTGCAAAAGCCTCCCTGGCCATGTGCTCTCACCAGGCTTCCTTCTGCCCCACACAGCAGCTGCAGTGCTGCATCTGGCTCTCTGCTAGAGTAAAAGCCATAAAACAGCTGACAGAGTTGATGTGGTGAGGCCACACACTATGTTGTAGGCAGGGGGCACATGCAGACTCCTTTTCTATAATGCTGAAGGCCTGATCCATTCCTTAAAGGTTCCAGAGATAGTAGAAAATGGGGAACGTGAAGCGTTTAGAAGTTTTGCCATAGGTGCCTGGCAGGCAGACTATGCATTCATGCTATCAGAGTGCCTCAGAGCCCTTGCCAGCCATCAGAAGCCTCCTGTAGTGGGTGCAGAACAAAGTCAGAGCAAGTAACAGTCCTTGTCCTGTAGATATTACATGTGATAGGAGATGAATGCACCAACAGAGATGCTCTGGAATCCTATAGGAGCAAACAGCGTCTTGAATATTCTCAGTGTGTTCTCACAGGTGCCCCACAGCAGCAGTCAGGAGTACCCTCGGCATCCAGATCAGGATCTCTGCAAGTCACTCTTGCTTGCAGCACCTTGCCCGTGGCACAGAACAACATGCAATGGGGTATCATGGATCTAGGTGCTTATTCTGGATCTTACAGCAGAGACAAAGGAGCAGGTTTCTGCCTGTGAAGCAATGGTTAAGGAATGAGTCCTAACACACAGGATGATGCTCCTGCCAGCTCCACAGACTGAGCTTTGCTGGATAGCAGTTCAATTTTGCCCCCTCCTCCCTGCCAGCCAGACAGTCCTCCAGGCTGTTCATCCTCCCCCACAGCCCTGGGGAAGAAAAAAAGAGCAGAATAGCACCTGGGTCAGGAGGCAAAGAAGGAGAGCTGCAAAGATCTCATAAGGGAAAGCTGACCTGGTACCTTTTGCTCTTTCCTGGTTCAGTCCTCTTCCATTTGCTGGAATCACAATCAAACTGTGTTCTCAGGAGATGGCAGGGTCAGGGAGATCAAGGAATTATAACTAAATACAGTATAAACAAATCAATCAGAGGGATAAAAACATTCGACAAAGACACACTAATTAAAAATATAATAATCCAAATAGTGGACACTTGTTTAAAATGGTGCAATTACAGCTTTTAATCATCCAGGTTTAAATTAACAGCAGCAGAGAAGTGGCTGCGCAAATATGTTCTCTGTAATGAACTGATATTAGAAAGCCAGCTTGGTGTTCGCTCCCCCTCTCGGGCTAATTCTCCCTCCTCTCATTGTAAAATAACCTTTTGGTGTCATTTTCTTGTAGAGTCTTGGAGATGAAGACACAATATTGGAGCTAAATTAAATCCCCTTCACATATTTCTCTTCTTTCAAGCTGTAAAAATTGCTGGTATCAGTCATTCAATCTCTAGTGCTGACGCAACCACACTTGAGGAGAACATCTGGGGGCCCCAAGAGTCATTATAGGGAAAATAAAATCCTATATTACAATCAGTCAGCAATTAAAAGGCAGGATGCAGGAGGGCAAATCCTGCAAGATGCTGAGCAGGCTTGATAGGAAAATCAAATGTTAGACCTGTGATGCTCTGGGGTTTTTTTATTCTCAACTAAGTCATTTGAGAGGAGGTTAGAAAATTTCTACATCTGCCTCTGCCCAGCACAAATGGTCTTGGAAGTAGCTTATGTTAATCTGAGTCAGTGCTGATCCAGAGATCACAGGTTTTCTACCCACTGTCTGCATCTGCAGGGCTGTGTGGCCAATCTTGCCTTGGTTTAGTACACAAACAGCCGTGGTGAGATGAAGGCAACACGAAGCTTGCTGTGTGAAGCCCATGTGGTTACAGTGGGCTCGACTCAGGCACAGGCAAGACAGAGACAGGAAAGCTGTCTGCCCCTGGCATGGTTCTGACTTAGGAACACGATGGGTCTGATCTGCCTGGGCAACTATCATGGCCTTTCTCCCACACGTGGATCTCCACCTGCCCTTTAAAAGCATCCTTGCTACAGAAGAGCCCCATGTCTGCCAGACAAGATGCTGACGAGCTCACTGCAGAGATGGATGTGAGCAGAATTACAGACACATGGTGAGCGAAACTGTTGAAGGAAAATCCTTTCAGACGTGGCTGTCCTGAGATGGGTTTGAACCCAGAGCCAAGGCGAGGAAATTCTCCAGTGCCTGCTAAACTGGAGAAAACTGCTGGTCTGCAGCCCCTGCTCCCCACCAGCCAGTGAGTGCAGCTCTGCCCTGACCCCGCCTTTGCTCTGTCCCTGTGTCATCCTCTGCACTGTGAGAGTCACAGCAAGGCAGGAACCAACCCGAAAGCTCCTGAACTCAAGACTCAGCTTCCAGCAATGTCCCACAACTCGTGCTGGTGACAGTGCAGTGCTGGTCCTCCTCAAAGTTTAGGATGCTCCACAGCTCAGCTGGATTTGCATTGAGACTGCAAGAAAAGGGACAAGAATTAAAAAACATAAAACAAAGCATTTTGGAAGTATGGACAGATTTCTGTGTGGGGAATGACCACCATATAGGAGAGCAGATGCGTGACTCGGTGTGTGTGTGGATGCCTGCACTCATATCTCTGCATGTGTAAGTCACAGCTTCTTCCAGAGCTGCTCGCCCACTTCTAGATTCCAGCCATTGTCACCAAACACAATTCCCTACCTGCATCCATAGTTCTGAGTGCAGAATCTGGAGCTCTTTGGAAAGAGAATTTCATCTCATTAGTGCCTAACCTTTCTCTCCTTCCTGTTTACCCGAAGGGTGTGCAAACATACAGCGAGAGAGCAAGAGTCACGCAGCCCTCACTGCTGTGGTGGGCACTGCAATTACCTGGCATGCACATTAAGATTAATAAATATTAACTTTACTTATGTTTATACTGTCCACCTAAGATGGAAACAACATGCTTTACTACTTAATCAAATTAGAGCTATAAAATTATTTCCCTTTTAGAAAGTTCATTTCTGTTTGGTTGGCAATTAATGTTGATGACTTGAGTCCCATCTTTCAAGCATTTTGAAATACAGAAAATGGCAGAAGTGCAACAGGGGTTTAATGGAGTCATAGCATACATCAGGTAATAAAGCATAACAGACTGTTTACTTTGAGTACTCTAATTATTTGAGAGCTTTTTTAAAAACAGAAAACCGACATGTGAAAACTGTAATTTCATTTGAATTAATTTTTTCAAAGAAGCAGGGAAAACTAAACCAATAAAAAAAACCAAAACTTGTTTTTTGAAATGTTGCTTTCCAATTCCCTGCAGCCAGGCCAGGCCCCAGGCAGACACTGAGGAGTCAACTTTCCTTTTTGTTTTTCTCTTGCTTTTCTCTCTTCTGGGTGTGCAGGACAGGGATGATCAGTTGCACACCAGGTCCTCATGCAACCACTCCTGCACCATCATGGAAAGCATCTCAAGGAATTAATGCACCTTCACATAAGCCAAGGTGCATTGTCCCACCCCTCTCTGAGCTGAAGAGGACAAAGTCACTGTCATTGCCTCATCTAAGAGACATGAAAAACCCTTCAAGACCTTTAGCACAACCAGTAAAGTATCAGCTGTACCTTAGTCTGGGACACAACTCTCTGGTGAGGCAGAGTGCATCACAAAGGGTCCAGCTTTAAAGTTAGATTATGTTGCTCTGGTCTTGTCATGCTGAGCTTTTAATATCTCCAAAGACAGAGATTCCCACTGTTTGACTACAGCCACAGAGAAGATGAAATTGCATGGAAGAGACTGAAAGGCTGGTGCCAGCAAGAGGAAGCATGGCCAAATCCTTGTGGTCTCCCTTGGCAAGACTCAGTAATGCCAACAATTCAGCTGGGACCAACCTCTTCCATAGGGCACTTACCCTGCTGTTTATATCCAAGCACACTCTTTCCCTGTCCAGTTGCCTGCAGCTTAGTGAGCTCTGCCCCACGGCCTGGCCAGCACTGGTTTTAGCCTGTCCCTGCTCAGGTGACACCAGTCAGCTTGCACAGTCTTAGCCTGGTAAGAACAGGCACCACTGTACAGCCTTGAGACTTGATCAAGACCTTTGTGACCACACAAAGAAGAGGGTGGTGCAGAATCTGACCCCAGATCTGGTGGTCTGGTTTCCAGAAGCACAGCTCTTCCCCCATTGCAGTACATGGGTTGCTTCACCAACCAAGACTATTTGCAAGGCAGTACAAGCCAAGACAAATTTTCCCCCAAAGTAATAACTTTTCAATTACCTTCATTATGCCTTGCTCAACACAACAGCACAGCACCTCTTGTGGGAGCAGCTGAGTATTTCTCTCTAGGGTGTACATTTATTATTTTAAGAACCATTTAATTTTCCATCTGAACAAAAGGGGCGAATGTAGGTCCTGAATGACTCCAGGGCCCTGTTCAATACCTTGCTGTGTTATCCATCACAGCAATTACACATGGTAATTCATCTCTGAGAAACTTCAGTGTGCAGATCTGAGAGCTTTTGATGTATCTGGCATGGCTCAAAACTCTGGGAACCATGGAAAGAAAGGATCATGACTGGGAAATGTGCCATTATGCCCAACAAACTCAGACAAAAGTTCTGGTAATGGGGCTTTTAACATACCATCAACCTGGAGCCTGGCTTTCCAGTACCTCTCCCAAGCTCTGGCTTCCCATAGCACACACTCATCCCATTGCCGTCCCATTGCTGGGGCTATTGCGATTTGCAGTATTTGTGTGGTGATGCTCTTCACAACAGGTTCACTGTTGGGTCTGACAGTGAGAGAAAAGCGACTAAATGCCACCACAGCAAATAGCCCAGCAGAGATAACATTTACTCTCAGAGGTCTGTATGTCTGTTACTCCCTGAGACTGGCATTGATCCAGTAGCATTTGCAGGAGTCCAACACTCGGGACAAACCCCAGAGAGAGCAGCAGAGCTCCCTTTGCCTTCATTTCTTCCTCATTGTTACAATTGCTGTAAAGCAGCTCTCTGGCATTTTCCTGGATACAGGATACATCCAGGTATAAAACTGTTCCTAGCCCTCCTAGTTTTTGAAGAGCAGAAAGCAAAGGGAATTGAAGGGGTAGAAAGAACAAGCAGATCTGCATAATGCATTGGTGAGTTCTCCACAGTGCTCACAGGAGGGAATGTGGAAGTTTGGCTAGTTGGAAAATCATCTCTGTCAGGTAAAGGGCTGCTCCTATAATATCACTGCTCAGAGTATCATTACTAACAGGGGAGCAGAGAAGAAATACCTCATGTTTTCATTCTTTGTTCCTCTCTTTTCTCTATCCAACTGGCATATAATTTATTTCTTTACAATTCCCCAAATTATCACAAGTCTGGAAATGCCTGGCTGCTGTCTCATTTAGCAAACAGTCCTTCACAGTGCCAAAAAAGCATGTGTCACTCAGCTCAGTTAGGAGAGAAGCATGACAATGCTCAGATGCTGTCTTTATTTCCAGTATCACCCCCTATCAAATTGTCCAAGGAATACAGCTTTCCCACAGTCCACCCAAGGTGGCATTGCTTTTGCTGGAAGTGCATGCAACTGGGAGTCATCTCCTCTGCCTGTAGGAACCTCTCTCCCTGCTGCTGCTCACTGCCTGGTGTTACACTGGGTTTGTGGCTAGAAGGGCGAGAATAGGTCTGAAAATTGGCTTTAATTTGGGATGAGCACATTTTCTGCCTATGATGAGGTCCCACATCCTCTGAAAATGCCAAGTACCCAGTAAGTGATGTTCTGTATGCCCAGTTCCTCCCACATCTGAAGGTTTTTCTCTGTGCACCAAAACATTTGGCTGGGGTATTTCAAGCCAACACTTTGTTGTCTGATACAAACCAGGATATCACATTCAGATGAAAGTTTCCCAAGATCTGTTTAGGTTTACACGTGGACTCACCTTCTTCTCTCACCACCTTGGTGCACTTCTGCCACACACAATTTATCAATGGCTCAGTGAGGCAATGTCAGGACACGTCCCTTTGCCAACAGGGTCCTTCAGAGTGGCCATAAGAACCTCTTTGCTTCTCCACTTAAACCCTTGCAAGGGCTAAATCAGGATGTGTGCAAATACAAAACATGAGGCATGTGTAGCTCTCATCTGCCTCCGTCTCCCTCTTGAAAAACAAAGCACTTAAGTCTAATTTTATGGACTGGCTGCCAGCTATGGGAATGGCAGCAGGGTGAGTTGCAGAGCAAAGAGCTTAGCAGATTTTTCTAGCAGTGTGGGATAGGCTTTTTCCAGGAATACCAGAGCATATCAGCACTGCCAGACACATGAAACAGAGAACCGCTGTATTTTGTTAGCACTGACAGACCAAGGAGCTCTGTAGAGATGCTGATCTCCCCAAGTCTTGGTAGAGTGAACTTTCTTCCAGTGTTGTGTTTCGAGGGTGCTCTTTGTTTATTTTTGCTGGTGTTTGGAGTACAGCCACTATAAACATTTGATACCATGCAGGGTACCCAGAAACAACAAGAAAATAACATGGCTAATTAGCTTTGTGGATTATTTTAACCAGCTCCCTCTGGAACGCACTCATTGAACGGGGTTAGATTTCTTCCCTTCCCCCTACAACAAATCGTCTCTTTGAATTAAACTGGAAACCTGGCTGTGCCTGGCTCAGATGGAGTATTTTGCCACTTATATCATCTTTTCAGATAAGAGACACTGTTGCTATTGCACAAGTGGAGAAGTGGCTGCTTTGTACGTCTCCTTTGGGAGGCTGCAGCTCCAGCCACCTCAAACAGTGGCAGACCAAGGCAGCGGCAGAAATGCAAGAACAGAAGCACTGATTTCCATGCCTTGTATAGGCAAAACAATGCTGTCACTGATCCTTGATTCATTCACCTAATTGGAGAGGCTGAAAATTGAAAACCGTCAGGTGAATGGGACAGAAGAGATAGATTCAAGCACAGATCTACAAGGATAGTGAGTTTTCCGAATAACTTACTCAAAGAATGATGTCAGGCAGTGTTTGGAGGAAACAGGATGGCCATCCCTTCCAGACAAGTATATTCAAGGCAATGAAATTAATATAGTTAACAGCCGAGGTGAAATTGCACTACACAAAATCCTCTGTCCCATGAGCTGATCAACACATTTTCAAAGAACACAAAATCAAGTCCCTGCAGAGAGGGAGCCGTCATCCCATGGGTAAGACAAGATACTGGGCTGAAAACTCAGCATTTCATCTGGACCAGTCCCTGAAAGATCTTAAAATGGGAACATCATGGTGTTTTTTTTCCCAAAATACTTGTTTATTTAGATTATAAATTCTTTAATGTTAAGATCTTGACCTTGTGCTTTTTTCTGTTCTGTCACCATTTGTCACCCCATTGTATGTTGTGTCCACCCACAGCTAGAGACTGTGTCTGCCCCAAGACAAGCTTTGCAGAGGGCTCAGTGGCATCCTGGAGCTCTTTGTGCTACAGCTGGATTTGGTTTCCATGCTAGACTAGCAAGAATTATGTTTGAATCACATAACCGTACAAAATTTTCATCTTCTCAAGAGTCATTTTCTTGTGACAGGCTGAATTCCTCCCCTGCGTCTCTTCTTACACTAATGTGGAGCTTTTCAGACAAAGACTTCAAACTAATTGTGAACAGCAGCAGGTTAATATGATCAAAGAAGTTAATAGGCTTTCATATGTATTTATATGATATAAGCTCCCAGATTCAAAGACTGGATCAAAGATTTGCGATAAATTGCGTGAGGATTATTGTCTGCCTGTTGTGCAGCAGAGAACTTGTCTCTGCTCTGTTGAAAGAGCCAGTGGAGTATTTGCCTGGGCTGGGAAATTGAAGTTTTCTCAATAACAGCATCCAGCTTTCCCTCTCCACTACAAACACAAGAGAAGCTGGGTAGTGGCATTACCCCGGCTGAGATCCTCGCGCAACAGAGAAGAGAAACAACCTCAGCTGTGACCAGACATTACAATATTGGGGAGGTGCTCACAGGCAGAGACCTTCTGCTGAGCAAGGGACACTGAGGCAGAAACAACAGGAGGAATGAGCAGAGGCTGGCAAGGAAACCATGTACCAAGAAATATGGGGGTTTTTACTGGAGGATTGAGCAAATTTCACCTAGCAAAAGCAATGGCATCCTCTGGCTGTTTAAAATTAGTCGGGCCAAGGCAGAGGAAAACACCCTGATGGAAGGATGCTGCTCTAAGCAAGGTCCAGGCAAAGCCTAACAGGTCTGTTCTAGTTACCTTGTAGAAAAGTGAAACCATTTGAGTAGGAAAAAATGAGAGAAGCCCATGACAGAAAAGTAAGACTTTTTTTTTTTTTTTTTTTTAATGAAGAGGCATCCAAATTTCCAGTTCAAACCAAGCAGGTGAGGGATGTGAACTCTGGTTTCCTTTTTTCCTTCATGCCAGTCCATCAGTAGAAGAGTAACGTGGAAATCCATATTTTTTTCAGTAAATTCCACAAATCCTTCTCTTTTTTTTTCTTTTTTCCCAGTTCTGAAGTAGAAAACCATCACTTTTAAACATTCCCAATGTTATTAGCTTGTAAATACTATTTCAATTGAAATTATTAGTTTTAGTAAATTCAAACTTCTTTCTGGTTTGACCTTTAAAGCTATGCGAGAGGTATACACGTTATAAACTGCGGGTTTGTTTTTGAATCAAAACAGATGAAAAATGGAAATCATCCAATGCCAGCATATGAATACAGAATAATTTGAGCCTCTTTTCCCTAGACAATATTGTGCTGAAATTGATATGTTTTGAAAAAGATTTTCATTTAAAACAAAATAACAGTTTTTCATCCAAAACTGTAAAGCTTTTTCTATTAAGGGCACAGCCGATTATCATCTCCCTTTTCCTGGCATGACTTTACTGAATACAGTTGAACTCACATCTGCAGCTGGGATGTGACAGGGAGCTGTGCCTTGCAGCTATGCTAGTGCAGCAAAGGGGGACAGTGGATTTGAGGAGAGGGAAGACTATCCCAGTGCTGTCAGTGTGGCTTTGTCATCTCCTTTTGTGTCCCCGGTGTCTCAGTTTTTGACCTATTCCAATGAGAAAGAAGAAAACGGAGAGCATGGGGACAACAATACGTTGTTACTATTGTGACCTTCTGATCTGCAGAGCTTTGCAAAGCTCTGCAAGGTCTCCCCAGGAAAGGTGCTGCTTAACAAAGCCTTTGCATGGCCTTTTTATTTCACTAGCAGATTTGTGGTTTGGCTGTCTCAAAAGAGAAAAATTGTCTGAATTTTGTCATCTGCTTAGAAAACAGAGACAGGAAGAAAAGTGAGAAGGAGGGTAAGATGTGCCTTTCTGATATCCACACTGCATGGTCCACAGTGCTCCACAGTTCAGCTCTGAGACTTCCCAGCATCCTGCATGGCCAGAGGGTATTAGGTAATGAACTCCTCTTTTTCTAACATAGCTGTAATTTCTGCAGAGAGGTATACAACCTTTGGACATGAAAGCCTATTTCCTGGAAACTGGGAGCACATCAAACATGCTGATCCATTTTGGGTAAAGAGAGAGAGGGGTCATGTCCTGGGAGGTAGGGAAGAGACAAAAGCCAGTGGGATGGGAGCCTTGGTGTCAAGCAGTGTCTAAAATATCCTCTTTGCATCATATTGGTTCTTTAATTGTCACCAACCACGGAGGAACTGATTGAGCCCAGCAAGGGTCCAGAAAAATAGATAATTTCTCGTAGGCATCTAAAATTCATGAACGCGGTGGTGGTCCTGTCACACCATTGCTATGTTGTTCCACGGCCCAGAGTCTCCCTTGAAGGGCAAAAATATCAGGGGTAATTTTTTTTCCTGAGAGTGGAATACATTTGGGTTGTTAATGCACGGCTCACACTTCAGGCGGATCCTCACCGAAGGGCCAAGAGCTCGCCTCAAACCGCGTGTTGTAAATTAACTCTTAATGTGATGAATGCATTAAAGGGCTGTAAGGCCTGAAGGATGTGCTCGGAAACCCGACATCCTGATTAAGGGCTTGATTCATAAAAGCTTTACGCACCATTTGCGCAGGTTTCTCTTTTGGAAATGTTACTTGGAAAGAGCTCTTGAGTAGCTTCTTCCCAGAGAAATGGGGTTAGGAGCCTGGACACACAGGCTCACGCATGTGCTTTCAAACATATGTGCTTGTAAAGGCAAGGAGAGGGAGTGGGCACATGCAGAGACCTACAGGCACTCATCACACACTCCTGTTACATGTGGCTGCTGGCCCTGAGCTGCCCATGAGGCTGAGCCTTGTGGAGTGGTTGATGGTCGTACTCCAGACTCAGAGCCAGGCATTGTTCAGCCCATAACTTTGGTCCTGCTCAGAGATATTTCTGTGCATGGCTAGTGCAGGTTGTAAATGGGTCAGAGACTCCCCAGCCACGGGGCTGCCTTCTCTGCTGGGCCTTTGGGGCACTTTGGGGCACTTTGGGGCAAAGTAGAGTTAACTTTCTTCACAGTGGCCCGTCGGGAGCTGTGTTCTGGATTTGTACTGCACGCAGCACTGAAAACATAGAGATATTTTTGTTATTGTTGAGCAAGGCTTACACAGAGACAAGGCTTTTTCTGCTTTTTGTAGTGCCATGCTGAAGAGAAGAGTGGGAGTGTAGGAGAGGTTGGGAGGAGACATAGCCAGGAGAGGTGACCCAAACTGACCAAAGCAGTATTCCAGACTGTATGACATCCTGTTCACTATATAAAGTTGGGAGAAGACGGAGGAAGAGGGGGATATTTGGAGTGATGCCATTTGTCTTCCCAAATCACCACTACATGTGATGGGGCGCTGTTCTCCTGGAGATGGCTGAACACCTGCCAGCCCATGGGAAGCAGTCAATTAATCCCTTGTTTTGCTTCACTTTTTTGAGAAGCTTTTGCTTTCCCTATTAAACTGTCTTTATCCCAACCTACAAGTTTTCTGGCTTTTACCCTTCTGATTCTCCCTCAGATCCCACTGGTGGGGAAGTGAGTCAGCAGCTGCAAGGATCTTGATGATGGCTGGGGTTGAACCACAACACCTCAGAGAGGGAAACCTCAGTGGGACTAAGGAGAGGTGTTGAGCCAGGGTGAGGTCAGAGGGAAAAACCCAGAGGAATTACAGAAAACATTTCCTAGAGGAAAAGCTCAGGGAAATGACCCATGCTGTGTGGGGCTGGGAGGTGTGGATGGGATCCCTTCTCTTATGCCTCATCTATACAGATTTGGGGGCTTCACATTTACAAAAATATTCAGGCATCTCATGATGCAGGAACTGCACTGGAGCATCCCTGGAAGGCTTTTATCTCAAGGAAAGAGAGATGGAAGCCAGCTGCACGGGTGGAGGGGTGCTACCTGGGCTGCTGAGCACCAACAGCATGTGTCCCCTAAGGGCTATGACCAAGGCTGTGTCTCTGCAACCAGAAGGCACAAACCAGCCTCGCAGCTCTGTTACCTGGGCTCCTGCCTGGGGAAAAATCTGTCTCTTGAGGAAGTAAGGTGTTTAATTTCCACACCAGCTGCATTAAAGGAGATATATGCCATTTTCTATATCTCGCAGATCTATAGAGAGGAGCAGTCAGAAAATTGCTGGAGGATAAAAGATAATTCATATTAAACATGTCATTCCAGGGGGATCTGGATGAATCAGGTTTTAAGTGACACCCCACGCTGATCATGACAAACATCCCACATGCAAAGCAGCCCCAGGAATTTTACAGCCTTTACTTGAATGTCTTACACTGGGAAACAACGAGAGTTTGGCAAGCTCTGAGCAGCAGGGCAGTGCTGTGCTCTGTACTGCTTCTGCCCTGTGCTATGGATTGAAGGACAGCCTCAATAACAGCTGCTCTTGCACAAACCCTGCTGACACTGTCAGAGTCCACAACCTCCAGGCAGCATGTTTAGGACATGTCCTACTTCTGTACAAATCCCTGCCTATCTTGTTCCTGGTTTAAATTGGTATCCTGCTAGTTTCAGTGAGGATGCTGTGGGATGCAGCGAACAAGTCACCTTACCTAAAACATTCATGATTTCATCCTCCTCAAGCTGTCTCCTCTCCCTGCTAAGTATCCCAGTTTTTTTATTGTCTCTTCTTAAGGCAGCTCTCCCATCTCCTGCATTACTTCAGTCTTCTCTGTAGCTTCTTTAAGCATTCTACATCAGTGCAAAGACCAAGGCTGTCCACAGTGCTCAAGTGCATCCCCAAACCCACAGCAGGGTTTGGACTCAGGGTCTCACCACCCACCTCCCATGCCAGTTTCTTTGAATCCAGGGCATAGCAAGCTGACATTATCACTGGCTCAGGCAACAGGAACAGATCTAGTCTAGTCCTCCAAGTTCTGAATTAACCAATATTTTACACCCTAAATTCCCTAATGCAGCACAAATATTTTGGGCTGAAACAGAGGAAGCTGCAGAATTTGTCCTCTGCATTTCACCCAACATGCCTGGATGTGTGCAAAGCCAGAAGCTCTTTTCATCAAAATTTAGTGCTGACATTTATCCTGATTTTAATTATAAGGTGTTTCTGTGAGTCTGCTGTTAGTGGGATAGAAAAATGGCCCATTCAATCCAAGCAGTCTGCTTGATCCCAGAGATGTTTAATCAGGTGTCAGCAACTATACCTGAAATCATCACATTAGCTATATGGCAACATCCCTCCTCTCAAGATGCTGCAATAATAAGCCTCTATACAACAGGAGGGGGGTTTTATTTGAAGGGCATAAGGAAAATGACAGATTTTTCTGGGTTTAATCTCAGCATTTTTTATTATCAGCATCTGCTTTGGTCTCACAGCCAGTGTCTGCTCCAGAGCCCTGGCACGGCAAAGGGGCATTTGTAGGTGGCTCATGCGTTGCACCCGCTGCAGTCATGTCTGATCCTGAGTACCAATGAGTGAAAATGGAGAAAAGAGGAGAAATAAGTCAAAGAATAGAAAATCAAACAAACAAACAAAAAAAAGTGATTTCTCATTTACGGCATTTAAGGGTGTCTCATTTTCAAAGGTTCTGTCAGAAATTTGCTCAGCAGGCAAATAGGGAGAAGCAGCGGCCAGGAGTGGAGCATTGACTGTGTCCGGGCTGTAACTCCATGTGCCAGGAATAATAGAACATAGCCCTGCTATTCCTTAGCACCCTATTAGGTTTGTCCACGAGAGCTCCCATTTGGAGTGCAGAATCTCTGAGCAGCCAAGAGAGCAGGACTGAGCCAGCAGAGAGGTTTGCCTGCACAAAGAGTGATCCCCATGTCTTTGTCCCATGCAGCCAGTGCTCAAGGTCCTTGTCTTACTCTCCTCTGCCTGTGCAGCTCAGAGTCAAGCCGGAAAAATAAGAACTTGAACAACAGCAAAATGAAAACAAGTAAGTTTCCCAACATTGATTTTATTAATAATAATAACAATCAATTAAAAAAAAATTTAGTCCAGCAATTTTTAAGTAAACCTCAGATATTTGAAGGAGTGTTATGTTCACTTTGAGAATGTACAAGGTATGCAGGGCAAACTGGAGGGCTTCTCCTGAGAGCTTGTTTACAAAGCTTTTTTTCCATCTTAGTTCTTTTGTTTTTTTTTTTTTTTTTTTTTTCCTGGCAGCATAAAGCTACAGTTTAATCACTGCTTGCCGAGGAACAGCCACAGGAAGCTCTGCTCCCAAGAGCAGCAACCAGAGACATTCAATTTTGAAGCTGCCAGTCAACAAAAGGGCATGAAGTTATTAGCTCTGAAGGCTCCATTACCTGCCAGTTCAAACCCCAGATACCATCTTTCATAGATTTTTCTGGGGATTCCCATTTTGACTACATTTAGAGGCCAGATTACTGCTAGGTGGTTTCCAAAACATCTCCAGAGGTATGGTAAACACAACTTAATGTTCAGAGTTAGTGCATTTTGTTAAAAACAAGCATACTAATAAAGTAACTGTGCACGAGTATGTTTCTGTGAGTGCTGTTAAGGCAAGCAGATGAAATGCATAATGATAGGAAATTCTGTGGGCAGATGGGGCTGTTTTGCTTCCGGTGTCCCCTGTGGTCCCCAGTCATCCCCCAGAGCATCTCCTGCTCAGTCAGGGGATTCTCCTCAATTCCCAGGGTGGGTTGATGCCAGAAGTGCCCTTCTGCAGGGGTTGGGTCTGCAGGGGGAGGACAGGCAACACCTCATAGGAACAGCAGGAAAGGTCTGATTTGAGCATTGAGGAGAAAATAAATAAGGGTTTGCTGCTTAATCTCTGCTCCCAGTCAGGACTATTTCAGATTTTTCAGTTTAAGCTGCAGGAGGATTTATCTCTCAAAAAAACAGCTTTCAACGCCTTCAAAAAATGCAGGCAGAGGCCACAAAATGATGGTGTCAGGCAGAGGGAAGTCAGCAGATAAGAGGGTGGGGAGGGAGACAGGGATCAATCCCTGTCCATCTGCCTGTCTGCCTATGAAAGTAAGTGGATTAAATGAGGAAAGTGAGCAAACTCCCCTGGAGTGGCAAATAAGGTTTAAACTGAGTAACTTCACTACACACCCCAGTCTCGGTGGTTAATAGACTGGGGGACCTTTCTAGTACATTCCTCTCGGAGTATGTCCCATCATTTTTATCTTGAGTAATCACACGTTCCCTGGTCCCTAACCCTTCCCTTCACAGCACTGCATTGATAAGAGTTTCTGAGCTGCAGAGGCTGCTCAAAGCACAGCCTCCCAGCCAAAGTACAGGGCTATTATTTTACTGTTTGCCTGTGGGTAATGGAGTAAATAGAATGGAGTTCATATAGCCATGATTTAAAAGGAAAAACATCTGTATTTATGGGCAGAAAGGAACGTGCTCACAGATATTCTCTGCTGTGAATCTCTGCGTATCAGATCCGGGTGATGCTGAGCAGCTGGATGCAAAGATGTTGTAGTTAACAAGTGGTGGTGGCATCTGGACAAGATCAGAGGGGAGGGAAAGGATCACAGTGAATTGTAGAAGCGCCAAGGCAGGCTTGCCCACACTGGAGGCAGCTCACTGCCTCTCAGGGCTTCAAATAGGATAAATTCACAGGGGGTCTTTCCTCTACTTTATATGCAGCCGAGGAGTAGGAACAACATCTTCAGGGAGCAATTTGGAGATGGCACCAAGCCTGAAGTCCTCCTCGTACTCTGACAGATCTCTTTCTCTTTCCAGTACCGGTGGAGAAGTTTGGGAAATAGACAGCACAGCCAGACAAGGACAAGGCAGCACCTGAGTGCAGAAATTTGAGTGCAGCCTCAAATCACCACCATGAAACTCAGCACTGGAATTGGCTGCTCCCTTCTGACCTCCATGCTCTGGACAAAGCCTCACCAAAACCTCCTTCAGGACCTAGGAGAAACCTCTGACAGCACCACCAAGCATTACAACGCATCCAAGAGCCATAATCTAGCCTCGCTGACACGTTAGGCAGAGTTGCTATCCAATTTATCTCTACTAATCTGCTCCTGTGTAGGTCTGCAAGATAGAACTCTCCAAAATGAAGGGAGACCTGCCAGAAAGCTTTTGAATTGACTGTGGGTTGTTCAGCTGTTTTAGCACATTATCATCCTAAATTGCCTGCTGCTCAGTGCTTGTTCCAGCTGCCCTAATGGCACTTCTGCACCACACAGAACTGGAGGCTGCATCCTCCTGTGTTTATGAGAAACCAGGACATTATGTGAAGGGGAAGTAAAACATCTCCAAGGCCAGTTGTTAGCACCAGGGATGTTTATTTGCTGGTCCATGGGAGAAAGTTTGGAAGAGTAGTAGGGATGCCCCAGGGGCTGAGAAGCCAGACACACAGTCATTGCCGAAGGCCAGAAGTGAGCCCTGGATCATGAATTCATGGAGCTGATAAAATGCTGCTGGCGGTAGAAGGAGGCTCAGTTAATGGGATTTGGCCATGTTTTGGAAGGATCTGCCCCAGCACAGCCTTTAACTGCCATTCAGAGACTGAGTTTTGAGAATAATTTGCTTTTATATTTTCCAGCGCAGGGAAGACATTCCCCATGTCTACATGGGATCTGTCCAACGGCCCTGCAATGGTCAGAGCTCCCCAAGACCAGCCCAAGTATTGGTTTTATCAGAGAGCAACATTGCTAAGACCCAGAGATGTAGTAGTTTTCAGGAACCTCCCTCAAACCAGTCTACTTTGAAACTTTTTTGTTAGGAGACAAGTTGGAGCCTGGCTTCTGGAAGCCCATTTGCAGCCAGTGATATAAACAAAGCTATTGAGTCAGAGAACTGCTGCCTTGAGGAAGGATTTTTCTCTGAAACTGGCAAAAATGAACTGTGAAAACCCTTGTCTTGAAATACATCAGTGATGAAAGAGGCAGTGAGGAAGGGAAAACCACACAGGCCTTTCCTGCACAGGGAGCAATAGGCCTTCACTTAGGCTGAGGGGACTGACTGTGGTTATGCTAGGAGTGGTGTCAGAATGACTCTGAACCCTTCTGCAGAGGACCAGCCTCTCACTCGGAAGAGTGAGAACCTATCTGTTCCAGGCAGCCCCAGGCACAGTTTTGGGGCAAGCAAGCCATTTCCAGCATGCTCCTTATGCAACATGGGCACAGCAATACAGAGGGTGCAAGGAAGCTGCCAGACACTGCAAGCCTTAGAGACAAACCTCCACAGAGAGCACAAAAAGGAGTGAAATCACCCTGGACCCAAGATCCTCAGTGGACAGCTCAACACAGGCAAATCACTGTAGCAGGATGAGCATGTTCTGCTCTGCAGACAGGGCTCCTCCAAGTCTCATTCAGCCTGAGTGGTTAAGACCCACTTCCCTGCTGAGTCTGGCCAGACCGTGCAGAAGGTTAAAACGGGGCCTCTGGGAGGCAGACCAATACTCCCATCTTGCTGCACAAAACATATCATGTCACAGCTGTGGGTGGGAAGGGGTGATCTTCCAAGTCATGATCAAGAAGAAGATGCGTCTGTGTTGCACCCCATCGTCTGCTGTGCTGGGCTACAAAGCGTCCCACATCCTGGTTGTGGGTTGCCAACCTTTTGTTTCCTGCAGCCCTCAGCCTTCCTCAAAGTCTTGTCTTATTTAAGCCAGAGTATATTTTACCAGGAAGACATATGGGAAAGCTGCAATAACTACAAGGAATGAGCCAATGCCTTCATATATCTCCTGCGAGATCACTCCTTCTGTTGGAGAGAACAACCTTATTCACAACTCCCCGACTTACCCAGATCAATAATTCTCCAGCCCCTGGTGCCTGTTCAAAACATGGGCCCTGGGGACAACAGCAGAGACAACTCCAACTCACAAAATATTCATTAAGCCGATACCACAGAAGGATGGTGTCTCTTGCTGCAGGAATCGCTTGGCACTGGCTGGTGAGAGCCACAGAGCGCCCAGCCCCATGTGCCGCTGCACAGAACTGATATATTATGTTATTTCAGAGGCTGTTGTACTGAAGAGGAAACAAGAGTGTTACATTAGCAGCAAAGGCGGGTCATCAGTGTAATAATTGAGTACAAGAGCTATCCAGTGGGGGGGGTAATAGAATAACAAGCAATCAACAGCAATACAGGAAGAATAAATTAAGCAGCGTGTGTCTGCTTTCATCCAGGCACAATTAATGTCATTAGTCCTGAGAGATGATCTGGCTTTGTACAGAGAACTTGTGAGACAGGTAACTGTGCCTGCACCCAGAAAGCAGCTTCAGCCCCTGGGGCAGATGGGTGCCCAGGCGCATGGCTACATCCCCCTGGATGGACAGCATGGCTGTGCCTTCCCTCTGAATGTTCCCCTCCTCACCTGAGCACAATAACCAAGCAGAGTTTCGGCTGAACCACTTATTGCAGCATTTCTCAGGGTGTTATGTGACCTTCAGGCCACACAGAGCTGTGCATGTCCATCAGCAAGACCAATAAAGCTATGGCCAAAAAACTCTGGGTCAGACACCAAAACTCAAGGTATCCAGAGCTCTGAATTTTATCCCCAACTTGAAAGTAAGTGTATTTTTCACAAGGTGAAACAACCTGTTTACAGCCTTTTCGCTCCCAGCTGAACAGATAAATTGCCTCTTGCCTGCAAGTTATATTTGTCACCTTATAAATTAATCACTTTCAGGCTGTTCCTTAGCTAAAGCTGTTAAGATCTGGAGAGTCTAGGACAGTTTAATCTAGAGTAAACAACTCTGCAGGAGCTCTCCTTATTTCTGCCTTGGTTTTCTTTCTTGCCTCTATCACAGAAAAAAAATTGGTTGTATTAATACTTTCCCGATGTTTCCTCTCAGGAACAAAACTTCAAAGTGATTTCACAGTCTAGCTCACCCCTGAAAAGAAATAAATCATGAAGTCAAAGAGGCTGGTGGTGGAGTTGTGGCAGGGATTGTTAAAAAAGCTGTTTCCAGCCTTCTCGTTCCTACCTCACTGATTAATGCAACAAAGGAGAAAAAAGGCTGCAACCCAGCACACACAGCACAGGGAACTCATGGGCACAAGGGACTGTGGAGCTGGAACATTGCTGAAAACAGACAAGACAGGCACTTGTGACAGCAACACAAATCATCTCTTCACCCCACAAAACAGGAAAAGAGGACCTAATTTTTTAAATTATTTGAATCTCTCACAAAGGAATATGCCCTGAGCAAAGTGTCTGAATAAATATTTGCACCACACAACTTGGTAAAAACAGACTGGCTCCATCAGGCTGCAATTTGGAGAATGGGGTGTGCATGTAGCTGGTGGATGTGGGAGCAGCTCCTCTTTGGTCATGGGTGATCTTGTAAGTAGGATGCTCTGAAGAAGACCAAAAGTTGCCTTTTGTTGTGAGACAGAACCATCAAAGGGGTGGGCTATGAGAAAGCTTTATGATAACAGCTCAGCTAATGGGTTGAGCAATAGCAGGGCTGAGGCAGAGGCTGTACTGATTAGTGTACTGTCAGTGCTGAGGCCTCCCACACAGACAGCTCTGTCTGCCTTTCCTTCCTTCACACACTCAAGGATGCCACATTCATTAGCATGTGCCTGCGCTCAGCGCCCTCCATCCCTCACCCAGTGTCCTCTGCCTGTTTATTCAAGCTTAATGCCAAGGCAAATAATCCTCCTACGAGGTGCTTTTTCACACACTCCTAGCAAGAAACTCGGCTCTGGGTTAAAAGCAGCAACCCCCATTGCTACTTCATCCTCAAGAGGGCTGGGGATGGCAGAGTCAGAGCTGTCTGCCACGATTGTCCTGCCCTGGGGGATGTGTGACTTCAAGTGCTTCAAAGAAACATCACCACCACCTCCAGGCAGTGCTGATATGCCTGCAGGGAAATTTTCCTCCCATCTTATAGCTGAGTGACTTTGAAAAGAGTGAGTCTGGTCCTCCATCCTGCTGGAGTTTGGGCTAAACAAGGGTTTTGAGCCAAAACTCGAAAGGGACTAAACAAGGGTTTTGAGCCTAGGCAGAGAGGACTCATTGTTTAATGGAGAAATACTAATGCTTTTAAAGGGATCATGCAGCGAAATTCCCATCTCTGCCCAGCATGGCCTGGGGAGTCTTATGTGCTGCATAAGTGGAGTGGCAGTTGTTTGAAAGACTCCCTGTCCCAGCAAGACAAAAGGAAAGGGGACATGTCCACCTGGCCATGGGGTGCAGAGACTCCAGGGCTGGAGGCGGGATGGGAGTACTCCTCACCTGTAGTGTGCACAGTGAGGGGCATTACTGGTGCTCAGCAGAGCTCAGTGAGTCTGTAAAGCTCCCTGTAGACCAAGACCTCCTTCTATTCACCTCCATCCTCTTTTTACTCAAGTAATATCCAGAAAGTGTGAAATTATCTGTCTCACTTCAGTCACTGCCCTGCTGTATCCATCTCCCACCTGGGAACGGTATGAATGCGGCTGCTGACATGTCATTTCACAGAAAATCCTGAAAAACAACCTCCCCTGGAGTTCTGAGATGGATTTGGGTCAGTCCCAGGGAGATTTTTACTAAGGGAGCTTCAGAGTCCCCTGCACCAGTCCTCATTAACGGAGGCTGCAGCAAGTCACCGCCGCAGTGCCAGGCTCCAGGGGGGACCCAGGGAAGACAAGGCAGCTGCCTCCCCTGAGCAAATCCAAGGTTTTTGGTACAGGCAGGGCAGCATTTTGAAGCCAAGATGGTGCAGGCAAAGAGGGGGAGAGAAGGGAGAAGCTGGACAGAAAACAACTGTGCTTGGGATGGTTCAGCCAAGATCCTGGTGAGACATGCAGGGGGGGGAACAGGAGCCCGGGCATGATGGATTCAGGAAGCGACACACTCAGAGGATGCTCTGGCTTTGTTTCAGCATCCCAGGCTCCTAGAAAAGATCTGCAATAGCATCCCAATGGTTAAACAGCAGCCAGGCTCATTTCCTCACTCTGATGTGTCTTTATGTAAGGGAGTCCGGGATGAACAGCATGTGCTGGGAATCTGGAGGTGGGAGCCCCTCGGAAATGAACTGTGCTTTCCTCTGATTTCCACCTTCAGCACGAAAATTGTCCTTTCAGTTCTAATTTAAAAAAAAAAAAAGAAGAGAGAGAAGATCAATATGTGTGTGTGCATAGATATAGAAAGCAATTGCAGCCCCCACAGAGTGAAAGGAAAAAATAAAGAAGTGGAAGAATGATTCAGTAGCAAAGGCTGGCTATGTGTGTGCCCATTAGCAAAACTTGGAGAGGAACGGGGCTAATGACATTGAAATAATAAAGTCATTAGAGTGAACAGCCAGAGCCGGTGCTTACACCTGTAAGTGCTGCTGAGACTTTGAGTAGATTAAGTTCATTTTAGTGACCGTGGCAGCCTCTTCTAAAGTAATTGTTGACAGATCCATGAGCTGTTTGCTTTGCATTTAGAGATCAATTAGTATGCAAACACTCTCGCCTTCTCAGCCAGGCCTGTGGGATGTTTCTGTAGTTAATTATTTAAATACTTAGGTGACAGGATAACGGATTTCAGGAATTTTGTTGTATTTAAAGCCTGGCTGTGCCCTGTGATGTGGAAACAATCTGACTCTCATTTTAAAATTTCCATCCCAGCAAGAATGTGCTCAGTTAGAGAGGGGAAGTATCTGCAGATGCGTCATTAAGAGCATGCAATAAAATGGAGCATTAATGCAGTGCTCTGAGCTGGGAATGTGTAGATGGGGAGGGCTGGTTGAGGGGGAGGAAGAAAGGGGATGCCAGGAAAACCAGGAACTTTCTGACTCAATGCTGCAGTTGAGGAAGCACCCACAGGAGAAGACCTGGATGTGGTGGTTGTAAGAAAAGTATCCTGAGCAGGGTCAAATACAAGCATAAAGTATAAATACAGAAAAACTTAACTCCATTATTTCTTGCTTGCTGCTTCAGTGTGATGGTCTTTGAGGGGTTCTGAGCACGGCCAATGTCTGTCCCTGAGAGCATGCCAAGCACTGGGGGACAGCAGGAGCTGTGACATTCTGCTGCTACCCCAACACCAAACACCACAGATGTGACAACAGCTAGGACCATCTTGTTAGGCAGGGATAAAGCTGCCCTGACCAAGAACTGTCCCTCTCAGACTATCTTGTCTGGCAGAATCTCAGTTTTAAAACAAAACCTCCTCCCCTTTATCTATGGTTGAAAAGGAAGACCCAACCAATACAGCCCAGCAGCACTCAATGTAAAGACGAGGGTGCACTGGAAGCCTTGGTCAGTGACTTGCAGGTGGCTTGGCCAAGCCGCAGCCCCTGAGAGATAACCCATGCCTGTGTGCCTGACTGTAGGAATCTGTTCTTTGGCAGAGAAGGTGCTGCCATCCTGGGGAATGAAGTCTCATGGCACCACCTTGGGTAGAGCTGCTACTCTCAAAGGAGGAAGCCCGTCTTATATGCCTGCATGGAGAGACCTCAGAGAGGAGTTGAAAGCAGCCACATGATGCTGAGCCACCACCTGCAGCCCCTTGCGCTAGGCCATTTCCCTGTCTCCCTGCCTAGGTGGAGCTGGTATCTATGCAGAGACACCATGTCTCCTGGGGTGGATGTTCACAAAGTCCAGCTCTGTGCTGGCATGTTGGCCCTGGCCCTTGCTAATGAGCACTGTGCACAGGGGTGGGTTTCTCACTTACGTACCAGCAGAGAACCGCCATCACCTAACCCTGGACCCTGGCAAAGGCCTGGATCCAGACAGTGCTGCGGCTGGCAGGGGCTCCCCTGTGCCAAATGACCTGGTAACATGGGCCAGTTTGGCCTGTGAACCACTGGCTGGTATCACCTCAGCGTGGTCCTTTCGGCCTCTGAGCTGCAGGTCAGCAGGCTCCTGCTGCAAGCCTTACTGTGCCCATTACCTGGATGAAGGGACCTGACAGAGAAAGGACCCACTCTGACCATGCCAGGGCAAGGTGGGGCCACCCAGCCCCACACCAGAGACCTCATCAGCCACACCCCAGATAGCTGCAGAGCTCCTCTCCCCCTCAGTCAGGATGGATTAACATGGCAAACCACAACCAAGCAAACTCTCAGTATCCCATTATCCATGTCCTAAACCATCCTGTCCTCCAGTGCAGCATTCTTTACAGAGCAAAACAGCATTGATTTCAGTGTCAGTTTTCCAGCCCTGATATTTATTTATCATGAAAAGGCTAGTTTGCACGCTTCTTCCCTCTCTGCTTATCAGTCAAGGGAAGTTTACACTGTGAAAAGCATCTGTTAAGACAACAGCATCTTTCTCCGTAGTAATTTATCGTCCTCAAAAAAAGAGTGGAGCAGTTTAGTATCTTGTTAACGAGTGTGTCAAACTGACTGTGATGGCTGGGGAAAAACACAAAATAAAAATGGAGTTTATATTGAAATCAATGGGTGTCTAACTACTTTTTAAAATGGCATTTTTCCCATTGGGTGTCGATTAAGCTGTCAGACTTAATAGGTCTGTCCCAGAAAAAAAATATATCTTCAATAAATAAATGGCCTAGATAAATACATTATTAACTGGTATGTACTGAAAACTCCTCTGCTGGTACTTGTTATCTCTTTTTTCTCAAGTTTACGTAACTGTCTGAGAGCTAAAAAGCATTTAATTCTCTCCTAGCATATGGCTATTAAGTAGGATTTACTGTAAAAAGTGCTTTCTGACATGTGGCTAATGAAGTCTGTGTATGTGTCAGCTCTTTAATAGGCTCTTGAACCACAGCCGCATTTCCATGCTGCTGAGGACTGAGCAACAGTCTGCCTCTGCTATCTACCAGCTCCAGACTAATTTGGCAAGTTTGAGGAACTCCTAATCACTTCCTCCTCCCTGGTCACAGCTTCCCATCCCTGCCTTTGGAAGGGACCTGGGACTAGTGCTCCCAGTCAAGCAAGGAGCTCATGTGCTGGCTGCCAGGAGGAAAAAGCTCAGAGAATTTTGGGCACCTTGGAGACCTCCTGGGTCCAGGACTCCCACAGTCATAGCAAGGCCAGGACCTAAAGAAGCAAGTCATCAGGATGCATAAAATAAATGGTTCTGTCCTGATTTTTTATCCCATGACTTGTCCTTCTCTCATTTTCCTGCCCAAAGTCTCGATGGGCAGAGGATATCTAGACAGAGAGATATAAAACCAAATCAAAGGCTATACCTTCTCTGGGTTTAAGTAGCAGCAGACATTCCCAGATTTGCTGGAATGACTTTGGGGATACAATTGAGGCTGAGTCTTGAATATTGCAGACTCTGTGTCCGTGCCAGTACATGGCTGTTGGTGAAACAGATTCAGGACACAGCCTGCTCACCCTTCAGGGTTCGTAGGGTCTTTGTCCCCCCAGTCTGGGTGTTTGGGACTGCCCCATTATCATGTGGATCTGTGATACTTACTACCAAAATATCCTTCCAGATAAAAAACATTTTCCCAGCTGCTGTATAATTCAAACAAGCCACTTACTGAGCAATCACCTAGTAGACTTAAGTGCTGCCAAAAGCATTGTTCCTGCTAAGCCCTCTCTCCCAGGACCCCAGATTCTCAGGCAAGGATCTGTATGGACTCTTCCTACAAAAGGCAAGTACCCTTTCCTACGAAGAGCTGCTCCTTTCTCCTCTTGCATCAGTTTGTTCAGCAAATAATTCTTCTGGATGAAGTAAATGCCTTTGTTAATTCTCCTGTCTGAGTGACACATAACGTCCCACTGAGTTCCATCAGCCACTTTTGGGGGTGACAAGGCTGGATGGGGCTCGTGAATCCTGCTGTCAAGTGCAGCCAGCCAAGACACTCCATCCAGGGTTGCTCATTAACACCCGGCCGTTCCCATTAGAGCAGCGGTGACTGTAAGTCACGGCAAAAATAGAAACTCCTATGAAGCAGGGAGCATCTCACCCTGGCAGGGCTGATTAGGTCCCTGGGATGAATTGCTTGCCGGGGGGCTTTGGGGGTCCCATGTCACAGGGCTCGGAGAGGTGGCGGCCCCCCTCCTCCCCGCCGGGCTTAGCTGCCGTTGATATAACTAAGTAGAGTTACTTAAATATTCACAGACTCCTTCCCCTATGATGTTTACTAGGAATTTACATTTCCACAAGTACTTTGATTTCACCACATTTCCTTTCATTCTTCCCCCAGGGAAGGGCCACCAGGGGAGGTTCCTTCTCCTTTGCTTTCCAGCAAAGCTTCAAGCCCTCCCATTTTGAATGTTTCCTTTTTCTCTTTCCTTTCTTCGCTTTTCTTCAAAGAAAGAAAGCAAGGAGACAACAGAGGGGAGATGAAGGAGAGCCTCCCCTACCTCCAAAAAAGTCTTCCCCCACCTCCAAAAAATGCCACATAAAAACCCCCCAGCATTCCCAAGCATCCCAGGCTGATGAAAGAGAAGGTCTCTGCAAAACTTCCAGACCTAAATCCATTCCTTGAAAACACTGGAGAAAACTCATGCCTGTTTTACACCCAGCTTTGCCAGACACCCTGGCGTGGCTGCTGTTCTCCAAAGGGATGAGTCCCTTTTTCCCATGCTCCCTAGATTCCCACCTGTCCTGGCAGGCAGCAGGCAGTGTTTGGAGGCAGGAGAGCTCTCGCTTGCCGCCAGGCTCGCTGGCACGGCATGTTGGCTGCCAAGCCAGCTGGCCACGGCGCGGGTGAGCTCCTGCTGCTCTGGCAGCTGCCGGGTTTTTGGCTCCCAAGCTGTCCGGGCAGAAGGAGCTGCTCTCTGTGCTGGCAGCCCGGCTCTGCAGGCAGCCTATGGGCCAGATGCTGCGTAGGTCTGCGCTGCAGTAATAACCATAATTAATAACAATAACATGCCTGCAAACAATGATGACAGCAGGCACTAATCTTTCATAATACTTTTAAGACAGGAAGGGGAGAATCCTGCCATACAAGTCCTGCTCTATATCAGTTTGGAGCCAATACTTAGAGGAAGCAGAAGACCTCTTAAGTGCCATACAAATTTGTTTATCATTGAGCCAGGTTCTGTCAAAACCTTCTGTCCTTACACTGTCACTGAATTTACTTTGTCCCAGTCTGTGTCTATAGCATTAGGCAGTAAACATGGTCCTTGCAGGCAAAAAATATTCAGGAAAATGGCAATTTTATGTTTACAGCTGCTTCAGCAAGGTGGGAACCAGGGAGGACTTAGTACTGTGCTGAGCATGTGGCGTTTTAGTGGTGCTGCTTCTCCTGCAGTAAGGTGTTTCATTTGATCAGCTGGGAGCGGGGTGGCAATGGTGCTACCTGCACCCATGTTGGTGAGGCAGTGTGCAGGACACCAGCTCCCTGGGGATCAGGATATCAGGACTCAGTTTCCCCAGCCCTACCATGTGTCAGTGTAGAGGGCAGGAGCTGGCATAGCTGCCTCCTCCTCAATCCACAGTGCTGGTCTCACACCTCCCCATGCTGCTGTCTCATTTATTTCAGGCTCATCAGCCAGCTACCACCCAGGAAAACCTTTGGTGTGTTAAATTCCCTGCCCATGAAGAAGGGTAGAGCACAGGCTGCTTTGCTAACTCACCTCATCCCCTGCCTCCCCTAGCTTTTCTCTCCAGTGCCAGCACCACTAAAACCAGTTTTGCCCCCACCATGAGCCAGAAGCTTCTTGCCTCCAGCACAGTTGATGTGGCAGAGTATGGTGGACAGCCATACCCAGACTTCTCCAGGAAGAAAGGACACCTTAGGAAATCCACACCTTGAAACCTCTGCTCCCTTTCCCTGGCTATTTGGAAACAGCTTTGAGGGGAGGTTTTTTAAGGGATGATTCCCCATATCTGCTTTTTGTAACCCCACAGCTCTCCAGGGTCAGAGAGGAGACCACACTGTTGGTGTTTTAATTCACAGCCCCCACCTCAATTTCCCTATCTGTGACATGGGGGTTGGATAAATACCTCCTAATCCCTGAGGATAAACTAGGAGGTTTTCAAAGCTGCAGACAATTTGTGGGTACCTAGACACAGTGACAAGCATTTATGAAGTGAGTGGAGCTCCAGGGTCAGAGGCGTTGGAACACAGGCATCACAGAAACAACAGATGCTATTAAAAAAGTGCTGTTGCATTGTTTGTTGAACCCTGCAAGAAGTGATTACAGAAGGTCCCTGTGAGATGTCAGAGCTGATGGTCCCCTTCACCCTGTTGTGTCTCAAGTTATAGGACTCACTCCCACAACAGCTATAGTAGTTCAGTGGCTTGGTGGGCTCTGCTAGAATGGAAATATCTCCCAATTACATTAATGAGGGGCAAGTTCTCCAGAGGGATCTGGAGATGAGATCATTTGAAGAAGATTTTAATTGGCCTGGGCGTCTGAGGGCTACTGGAGGTGCACACCAGCCAGTGGAGGCTCTCCTGGGTCCTGCTCCTCTCTTGGTGCTGAAGACAGACAGGACGCTCCGCACATCGGCCACTGTCATGGCTGGGGATGGACACTGAGTGGTTTACAGCCCGCATGTCCGGCCACACCACCGGGTGTGGTCTCTCCGATGAGCCTGGCAGTGAGCTGGGCTCTCCACTGTCCTGAGGACTGGAGCTCTCTATTCTCCCATGTGGCAAAGCATTGAATCCAAGCATCCATGGAAAATGGAACCTTGCTCTTCAGAGGATCACCTCAGCATGCTTGCTCCCAGAGAAGCTGCCAGGAGAGCTGCTTTGGCTGCTGCCACTCTTAGAATGGAAAATCTGGTGTTTTATCCTGCAGAGCCCTCCCAGCCTGTGTGGCTGGTGAGAGCTGCCTGCTGCTGTGCATTGCAGGGGCAGGACTGAGGGGCCAGACACACGTGATGGAGCCAGGCCTTGATCATGCAAGGTTGGGGCTGCCCTGGGAACTTTCTAAATTCCCAAGAACAGCAGGGAAGCTCTTGCAGGGGTGATTCAATGACAGTGACACAGGGGAGAGGTCTTTTACAGGCAGCTGCAGAAACCTCTCCTGGCACTTTCTGCAGGGAAGAGATGTTTGCTCAGCACCTTTCCTCTTGGGCTGGTGCGTCTGCACAGGTATAGATTCCTATCCTTCCTCTTCATGAGACACAAACCAGCTGTCCCAGCACCTTTCTCCTCTCTCGAATGCTGTCCCTGTCCCTCAAGCCATGCCTCCCTGCCTCTTCCTTCACAACAAGAGCCAGTGGGGATGGGGACAGCATCATTCCCCATCCAGGGAACGGAGACAAGGGTAGTGGTGAGATGAGGTGGGAACAGGACATGTGAGATGTGCAGGGGTAGAAGACAAATGCAGACAGAAGCTCCTGGCTCTGCCATGCCCTGCCTGCCTGCTACCCCTGTGCTCCCAAATACTCTTCTGGGAGTTGGCTCAGCTGCGTGCCTGGATGTGAAAATTCCCAGGGTGCTTCTTTGATTCACAGCATGACAGCTCCTGCCATGCTGGGACATGAGAGGCTGTGAGATATCATCCAAGGCAGCCCTTTAGCATTTGATTTATCAGAAATGTGACCTTGGGAGGACCAGTGTAAAATTTGCTGAAGAAAATATGGTTTTCCCTGACAAGCAATACAGGGTCCCAGTCTGGGAGCTCCCACTGCATTACCAGCCCCAGCACAATATGAGGGTGGATGAGTGGGCTGGTGTGTTTGTGCAAAAATAATGGTTGTACATGAATGCATAGATAACTGCGGGGTTCAGTGCAGATGGATGGATGCATGGATGGATGGATCCACTAAATAGCAAAATAATGCAGATCCTCAGAAACAAGATATTTGAAAACTCTTGGTAATGTCTACTCTGAACTCACTGTGACTGTCTGCTTTGTCAGTCTCTAATTCGGAGGAATGGGAAAAGCTTTTACAAATCTCCTTCATCATGCCAAAGGGGTAAACAAAAAGGATCGCCTGCTCCTGCAACTTGGTGTGAACTTGTCCATCAGGTGATTGGAAATCTGAAAGTAATAGGAGCTTTAGAAAGAAATGCCATTATCTATCAGCTTTGCATTTGTACTCTGTGTTAATCCTTTTTGTTTCAAGTCAGACAAAAGCAGTCCTTCATTTTGGGGTGATTTATGATGTATGAGAGATATTTTATAACACTGCAGAAAGTGACCAATCTGAAGTGGAGGATGAATATTATTCTTCCTGCTGGGAAAATTATTAATAGAGCTGTGGGAATTGCTCACCTTATCTTTATTTCAGGTACAGAACTACTGCATCATGCATCAAGTTTAGTACCTATATCTGCAAGACTAACACAAGCTTTCTCCAAAAGAGCTGTAGGCAAGATCAGAAAAGCTTAGCTATAAATATATATATATATAAAAATGTGTGAGTGCATAAAATTGTCCATACTTTAAATGTAGGTAGAATTTACTCATTCCCTCCAAGTAGAAGCACTGAAAAAAAGCCACAGAGCATGACAAGCTCATCATCATAATTAACATTTTCTACAACAGTTTAAAGGAAATAAATTCAGTTTGGTTTCTTTGGGTTTTTGTTCTTACTTTCAAAAGTAACTACTTGTTGTCTTAAGAAAAGCCTACAGATGAGGCAGAGACAGAAACTGCTTATTTAGAATGCTCCTTATTATGGAAATGTTTGACTGCCGTTTTGGGATTGTTTCAGAGGAATTAGGCACACAAGACTGGAAAGGAAGAAAAGGGACTTCAAGCCACATCCTCGGCAATCGCAGCCCCAGGGCAGCCACGTGATGCAAGAGAGTCCCCAGAGAATCCCATCCACATCCCATGTACACAGCACGCCAACATCCCCTCGAGATGCTCGGCTCTGACAGAAAACAAACCCAGAGCTCTCAAGTGGCACAGGGAGAGGGGACAAGAGGTAGCAAATGTGTCACCAGATGTCTGAAATTGCAGTGGATTTGCCTGGGGAAGTTTAGAGACACCTGGCTCAGGAGATAGGACACTGGAACTCTGTACCCCCACTATCACATCCCATAGATCTTTGCTCAGCTGCTCTGTGCTGACCCCACTCGTGTGTGACAGGGTTGTGCTGTAGCAGGACCTGCAGCCTGGGGCAGAAAGTGCTGGGAGATGGAGCAGGCACCATGCTCTTCTTCCAGGTAGAAGTCACTTTGTTAAAAATGCATGACTCATGGAACTATCTGCCTTCATCCTGAAACAATCTGCCTTCAGCCCCCAGCTGCTTGATCCTCAGTTGCACTTCTCCACCTGCCCACAAAGCTTTCCAGCACTTAGTGCTTCTCCCCTTTGCCCTGCCATCCGCTCAACCCCCAGGCTGCCAGGTGAGGAGATGTGCAGAGGTCTTGCCAAAATATGATTTTTGCCATCTGTATCATCCACACGACAGATGAACACAGTAAATAGAGGTGCTCAGCAAAGGCCCATTTGAGCCCTGGATTTTGATGAGCTGTCTATCAAACCCATTAGCAGCACCAGCTCTGTGCACAAAATTAAGTCATTGCTAAGCCAGCATAGCGATGAGAATGGTATAAGGGCTGTGGACCCACTCCTTCCTTTGGCAAGGGCAACGCTTCACAGAGTCAGATTGGCTTTGACTGCTGCCAGGAGATGGGTCAGAGTGTGGAGCCCACGGCAGCTCCATCCACAGGGAAGAAGTAGTTTTGTGCAGCAGCTGCAGGGAGAAAAAGTTGTAGTTTCCTGGCTCTCCTCCTGGCTCTTTCTTTCGCATGTCCCTTCCCACTCCCAGGGCAAGAGTAGCCCAACCCCAAGAGCCCTGATTTGGTCTTAGCCTACAAATGCAAGGCCTGAAAGCTCAGGAGGAGCTCAATTAGCAGAGACTAGAGCTTCAATGAGGAGAGTCCATGGCATCAATATCAGAGATGGTTTAACCATCAATCAATATAAGTATGGCCTCAGCTCTGGGACTGTGTCACAGACCTATAAATATAACTGTGTGACCTAGACTCCTGACTACAGGAATAGTCACAAAGGCTGCAGGAGCCTGCTGTAAAATCCCAGCCCACAGAGCTGGAAGCTTGCAAGCAAGGGGACATGGCCCTTCCACTCATCCTTTGTGAAAGGAGACTGACTCATGAGTGACTTCAATCCCCATGACATTCACCAGCCTCACCTCATCTGCTGTTCCTGCAGCCTGGAACATCCCTCTCGTGTTATTCCCCCTACACAGCCCCCTGCATTTCCCTCCTGCAGTCATGCCCCAGCTGAAAACATGCATTTTTCTGCTCTTGACTCAACAGAGCCAGTAGCAGGGTGAAGGAGCAAATGAGCTTCTGTTCTGCCTTGCACATTAGCAACAAAACATGACTGACTGCCTCCTGATTGCAAACACTTTATTCTTGGTGACAGCATGGAAGAGGCACAAAGGATACAGCTGGATTTGCAGAGCCCAAGATGAGCTCTGCAGAACTGATAATTAGAAGAAATCATCTTTTTGACTTGTGAGCTGAGCACATTTGAACTGAGATCAGTGAGGGGGAATAAAAATGAAAACCAATTATGTCATTTGAACCAAGTCACTTCCCTGATTATAATCACCTCCCTGCATGGGCATAAAAAAGGTGAAAAAATGCCCATGTCAAATTATTAAGGAATTAGGGTGACCAGACTGCACTTAATGACTCTGTTGCTCGTAGATTTTAAGTGGAGTTGTCTGATGGGATTCTGAAGTCAGATGTGCACTGAGAGGGATAATTGGAGCATCAGAATGAGGATTTATGGTACCATTGTGGTGGAAGTTCAGCACAGGTTGTACAGGGCTGCACTGCTACAGCAGGAAATCTCTCTGCCAGCAGAGGCTGGAGAAACAGCAGCAAAGTGCTCTGTAGGGCAGAGTTCCTGCCAGAAGGTTTTACTGTGGTGAAAATCAGAGTTACACCGCCTGAGGGTACAGCACCACTCCTGGCATCCCAGTGAATACTCCTTGATGGCAGGAAATGGAAGAAGTGGACTTCACTCAGAAAGAAAGTGAGAAGTCAGGTGAATGCTGCATGAAACCATCAGTTGCAATCTTCTTGTGAATGTGGCTGAGATCCAGTAAGGCCAAAGATCCACAGACACAATCCCTAAAAGTGGAGATGATCCCAAAGGATGCATCCCAAACCCACTTATCACAAGTCTAAGGCTGCATCTGAAAGATGTTGAGCATCCATAAAGAGGTACCCAGATTCCTCCCTAGAAACACATTCACACTTCTCGTCTGTCTGGTCCAAATTCACCAAGACTCTGTCAAGGATATGCCTATATACAGCTGTGCTGCAGGCAAAGGACAAACCCTGCCAGCAACATGCAGCCTTGCACCAAGCTGCAGCACCCATTTCACCATCATAACCCTCTAGAAAGCCTTGAGATGAGAAAAAAGCTCAGGATCTGTCTGCTCGCTCTTGCTGTGCTGCATGAGAGAAGCCTGTGCTGAGGAGCTTGCTGAGCAGTGTTTACACACTTACATCCACTAAGCTTCAGCACTTACATATCTCTCAGTGGAGATGTTTTAAGAAATACATTTTTGATCCTTTGTTAGCTATCCACTGGAGGTCTTGTGGAATCTAAATTAAATACCATTAGGAGACCTTTAATCTGCAGTGCTTCCAGAAAAACCAGATGGTCTCTCTTGAGCACACAGGCTCATTCACTGAATACTCTCTCGGCATGCTTACCCTCAACACTGCAGCTCGGAAAGCCAGCCAGGAGCTCAGCAGGCTGGAATTGGCTGGGTTCCCCCGCCTTCAGAGGGGAAAAGCCAGTCTGTGCCAGCCAACAATCTGAACCAGTATTCCCTCACAGGAAGGAAATCAAGGAATTTGGACGGCTCTTCCCAGCGGACTGCCAGGATCATCTAAGAACCTACATTGCTGTCTTCTGCTCACAAAACAATTCAGGAGGACAGGAATACTTATATCTGTCAAACTCTTTAATCTCTCTGGCTAAACTGCATGTCCAAATTTGAAGCCTAACTAGATTTTCCCCAGACTGCTTGTAACTGTGTCTTATCCGTTTATTAAGAAGAGGAGGATTATTTGAAGCTTTTGTTCTTTACAAATCCCCCTGTGCAAAGGCAAGGTGATGCTTTAGATGAAATCTTCATTCTGGGCTGCCCAGATGAGAGTTGCAATGCTTTCCCATAAAGGATTTAGTGACACTGGATGCTGAAAACTGGTACAGCATTTTTGGGGGGTAGACTATGATGCTCTAGTCCCCATGATCACTGCTTTCTTCCTTTGATCCTAAGAAGCTGTGTTTCTTCAACCTCGCAGAATGAGTCAGAAATCCTCATTTTTGGTGGCAGAAGCATAAAAATAGACAAATTTTCAAGTTAAATGGAGGACAGGAAGAGAGTTGCCTCTGAGAACTTACAAACTTTGTCTCCTCTGAAAGCCTTTTCTTAGCTGCATCACTTGCTCCTATTTTAACTTGCTTTAGTGTTTTGCAGTCATTAAATCACTTAGCTAAAACATGTATAAATCTTAGTGTTGAATTCCTGCAAGTTAAATACCTCTGGGGAAAGCCTTATCAGGTCCTTCTGAGTGGCATCTAAAGGATACTTGCTCACTGGTTCACAGACATACAGGCCTGCTGAAAATGGGCAGCAGGGACATCGGCTGGACAATCTTATCCTCAACGAGTTGGTGGGTCCCTCCCAGACCAAGGGCTTTAGAAAGCACCCAGCTTCACTTGTGTTCTGTCCAAGGAGCAGGGCACAGCCATGAAACCCATCCATATCCCATGCATCCTTGAACCCTGTAAGATACAGGAACTGAGTGTCCTGGATGGAAAGGTGGAAAAGGATTTGCATCTGCAAAATTGTCAACAACTAGCAAAACTGCAGGTGTGGTGTAGGGGAGCAGTTCATCTCCACAGAAACGCACATACCCAGAAGCAAGGCACAAAGCCCTCTTCCTGCAGAGCAGGTACTGTGATGAATCACTTCCTCAGCCAGTTTTTCCCAAGCATTGCTCAAAAGAGGAAAAAAGCCCCTTTTGTTGGTGGGATACCCGACTAGGAGGTGTGCCTTGGCCTCGGGGGAGTTTCTTTGCATTGATGAGCACTTGAGGTTCTTAGATACCTTTTAGAAGCTGAGTCTTCATTTTGCTGGGTCTCCAGCCTCTCTCCTTTGTGTAGCCCTTTCAGACTGTAAATGTTTCAGACCAGGAAGTCTCTTTTATTATGTACAGAACCTAGCACCATAGAGCCCACTTGATGATGCCATCAAAAGCCCTGCTACATACCAGCAAGGGCAAAGAGGGATGCCGAATCAAAGAAGTTCTCATTAGCATGCCAGTCAGGGAATGCTGGAGGAACTGCCACACTTCGTGACACGCTGTGTATGCACCCAAGAAGTCAAGAGTTCCTTTCAAAGCTGCCTGACGTCCCCCTGTGATCTACTTGCAGGATGCTAACAGGCCCAGCAGGGAAGCGATGTCTGACAGACAGTTTCTGATTGCTGCTGTAACCTGGAGCGTATCAGTAGAATGGGGTGCTGAGTCCATCCCTCGGTGTTTGTCCATGCTCAATATTTTCATGTTGCTGTGACAGAGCCTCCCCTCCTAGGTAAACTTCTTGGGAAGTTGTGGTGACTTTGGCTTAGTCTTTGGGAAGTTGTTCTGGGGAGTGTAAAGGGAAGCATCCCGTAAGCAATTAGCAGGAGGAACACGTGCATTGCAGATGGTTAATCTGCCTGCTTTCATGTGAACAAAGGAGAAGTCCCTTGAATGAAAGGAAACGGGTAACTTTAATGCAGGCTACAGTAAATGCAAATTAACTCCACAAATAAAGAAGCTTTTCTTCTTGGAGCCAAGAAAATATTTCTCAAAGTCCGTATTTTAAATATACAATAATCTCTTTTATATCTCAGAAAGCTGTCCCTGTCGTGAGCAGTCTGATATCTTCCTTGCAGACAGTAATCAGTCCATCACCAGCGCTCAAGGATGAATATTAATATTTGATTGTTCTTTTTGTATCCCAGCACGTCCAGTTGCAGGGCTAGAACCAGACTGACTTTCCCTGCAGCCTGCAACCTGTCTGGCCTCAGGTTTACGCTGGAGTCCAAGAAGGTGTCTCACAACAAACTCTGGGGCATCTAAAGGTCTTGATATGGACCTACTGCTCTCCTCAGCACTAGGGTATATCAAAGTTTTAATCCACTGATCCATGATGCTGCAAAGACCCTGTATCAATTCAGCTTGCCCGAGGGAGCTAATCCCTTGTGAGGGATGTTGGAGTTGAACAAGGCTGTGCACCTCTTTGAGGAGACCTCAAGCTGCTCCAGGACAATCTGAGGGCCAGACAGAGGCAACAGCTTTAATCTAATAAGGGGTAGAACTGAGGCAAACAGAAAGTGTGGGTGCAAGGGTGCCCATGCTAGTTATGAAAAGCACTGCTGTCCTCTCCCTTCACAGCAGCATAAAGGTAGAAAGGTGCCTCAGTTGAACACCCTTGGTCTAAAAAAAATTTTCATGAGGAGGGCAAAAAGTGAGAGGGACACAGCCTGCTGCAGCTGGGAGAGTCAGTCTGTGCTTGTGGAGCAGCTGGAGACACTGCCAAAGGCCTGACTATTGCACATGCAGGGGAAGAGAGTGAAGCCAGATGGAGGCAACAGGCAGAGCCAGGTGGCCCAAGAGTCCGGGGAAGTACTGCCTGAAGATGCATTTGAGCAAGCGCAAAAATTCCCAAAGGAGTAACCCTGGTCCCACTCAGCACCCACCAACATCTTCACTCTCAGCACTGCTGGTCCCAGCTCCAGCCCAGTGTGACACAGACAACAGCCGCTTCAGATAAAGCAGGACAGGATATGGAACACCAGCCTCCAACAATGGCTAAGGTGGTCCCACTGCTGGCTCTTTCCACCTGAAGTTCATGAAAGGGACATGAAACCCAAAGCAGTGTCAGGCTTCTCAGCCCATTCAAGCAAACAGATTTGTAAGCCAGTGAAGCTGGTGGCATTTGGGAGGATTTGGTTGCAGATGGATCAAAGAAAATCTATCCCAGGAGAGAGAGTTTGCAGTGAGAAGCAGAGTGCGTGTGAGAGACGGGGAGGAGGGAGCACAGTGGGGGTAGAGGAAAGGACACAATGCAGAAGATTACTTTAATTTCCTTCTCCTTCAGGCTCTTTATTAACACCCTGCCAGATCCCTCTCCCTGGCTGTTGCAGCTGTGGTAGGGGCCAGACTAAATGTGATGGCAGAGCGGTGTAAATCAGGTGTAAGAGAAACCGAGACATCTACACATCCTGCATCTCTCACAGCAGCCATGAGATCAGATGGGGCTGGAGGGGATGTGGGAATAAGAGCCATAGAGGACCAGTGATAAGCTTCTGCTTCTTGTGACCAATCCAAGTGACCTGTTGCAAACACAACCCTGAGAGGTGCTAATATGCGAAGATGCAATTTCCTGGCCAGTCCACACCTGTTCAAGTCTGTACATCACCTACTGCCAGCACGGCTGTGCCAAGCCAGCAGCCACTTGCCTCTAAGGCTTGCCTGCAAGGCAGCAATCATGGCCTAACCCTAAGCAGGACATACAGGCAGGGAGGGAGGAGAAAGCATACAGCAGCTGTGGCTGGTTCTGGGATTTAAGTCCATCCTGAGGCTGTAGAAAAAGGGGTCTTGTATAGAAGGCAGCAGTCAGTTTCAGCTCTCAGGTACAGAACTGCTGCCCTGATGCTGCCAGAGCTGCTGCTTCTCCCTTGGCTTCCCAGAGAGATGAGACTCGTATGGACCAGCTGAACCTGGGAGTGCCATGCTGCCAAAGGGCTGCTAGTCCCCATCCCTGAAGCTTTTAAATCTTCAGGCCATTTCCAGAGCTTGTTTCTCAGAAGGAAGAGATCCTAGAGAAGTGAAGCCCCCACAGCTGTTGTGAGCTAGTGGACGTGGATGTGACTATGCAGAGGATGGACTCCTATTGTTTTTTTCCACCAAGGCACAGCAGTTGGAGCTCAGCCCCTCGGTCCACAACAGCGAATACACACGTATACACACAGAGATGTGCACACAGGCACAGAGCCAAGCTGGGATGCACTTTGGGCAAATTTCACATCTTTCTGGATGCCAGAGAGTGCAATTGTGAGAGATGGTGGCACAGGAAAAATGGCTTGATACAGGCTCAAAGACTCCAAGTCATTTCCAAAATAAGAACACATGTAAGTGAAATAAAGGCAGGACTGAGGGAGATGATGAGGAGAGGGTGCACTTCCCAACTCTCCTCCAGGTGCCTCAGAGGGTGATCAACTGAGCAAGTATCTCGAAGCCTCCACTCCATCAGGGGCATGGGAAGTTAAAGCACCACCAGTGAGACAGGCCCTGGAGTATTAGTGCTAATAGCCATCTCAGCCAAATTAATTCAAATTGCGTTCAGCCGACCATGAAACCGTTGTTGGTGGCAGTGCTTCCCCATCCGCTCACATTTTCGTGAAGTGATTAAAGCCATTAGAATGTAAACCAGCTCTTTTGGCTTGGGAAGGAAAGAAAGCAGGAAGGGAAAAGGGAAGCTGAATGACAGCTTAGCTAATTCAGCTAATATTCCCACTATTTCCAGATACACTGATTAGTTCCTATTCTCCAGCTATTTCCATACTGATGCAAAGGCTTGGGCCCTCTGCAGAGATTCCTACACCTTTATGCAGCAGCACACCCTGACCCCAGTTCAGTGTCCCCCTCATGGAAGATGCTGGCAATTGGGCTTTCTTCCTATCAGCCCTCACCCCTCAGGGGTTCACATCCCAGGATGCAACTCTGTTCTCTCCCCCATCAAGAATACATGGAAGGAGGGGAGAGAGCAAACACGTTTTGTGCTCAAAGGAAAGAAACCCCACAATGAACCCCTAAACAAATGGGAATAAGTAGTAGATTTGAGGAAACCACATTGCCCTGGGAAGTCGTTTTATACCTGAGAAACCCTCCAATGATGTTCAGCTGCCATATGAGTCCCCTCAAGTGATGGAGCTATTTGTGCAGTGCCTTTATTTATTGAGCAAGCGAAGGGAAGTAGCATTGTAGATGCTGGCAGAGGGCCAGGCCTGGTACCTGGGGCTTGGTTCTCTGTCTGGTGCTGGCCTGCATGCCAGAGGGCAGGCAAAGGCCAGGGCCAGCAGGACCTGCAGAGAGGGTGGTTTTGTGACAAGTCCAGGGTGGAGAGAAATGGGCTTGAAATTAGAGAGGCGACAGAAAGAGATGCACAGCAAGTTGCAGAGGGTTGCAAGGGAGAGAGAAAAATGATAATGCCAGGAGGAGGAAATCCTGCTAGACCTGAAGGCAAGATGTCAGCTGTATCTAAGCCAGTCTCCACTGGTGCCACGGTGGCTGGGCCAGCACCTGGAGCCTGTGATACACCCTGGGCAGTGGCTGGGAACTGCTGTCTCCATCTGCCTCCAGGGCAGATGCTGCCTGCAGGGCTGGCCCTGCCTAGGGACACCTCCTCACACTATCCTGGTTAGACAGGGATGGAAAACCTCTCTCAACTGGTTACAGCAGTAACTGTCCTGCTGCTCATACAGCTTTTTCCCGTCTTCCCACCCACTTCATCCTCACTGTCCCTGCTGAAGCAGCTCTGTGCCATGGCAGGTGTCTCAGATTGCAGTGAGGACCTGAGCAACACAAGCTGTTAGTGAACTCTGAAAAGCAGGGCTGGCCCCACACACTTCTTCTGTGGGCTTGAGCCATACACAAAGTGTTGTGATGGATGAAGAGGGCACAATACAGTCATTCAAATACCTGGAGAGAAGTTCTTTGTGGAGGTGCTCACCCTGTCTCTGGCTCCGTAGCCTTTCCCTCATCAGCCTGCTTCTGCTCCATGTAGGCCATGTGGCAATGTGGGTATTCTGACATTTATTTTCAAGGCAGAGGAGTTAAGTGCATCTGAGGGGCATATTTTGTCTGTGAACAACCACAGTAATTCCCTCCTTGGGAGGACCTTGCAGGAAATGAAGGGGCAAGTAATTTTGGATGCAGCAGCTACCTAGAGGCTCTCCTGAGCTCAGCCCGTGCTTTATTGGACAATCTCTCACCCTGGTGGACTTTTCTCAGCACTTTGGAGCTCTAAGGCTGGCAGTATCATGCAGTCTACAGGACCCAGAATGTTATAACCAGTTGGGCTCATGATCCCTCACATTGGCAGGTTGGAACATCAGACTGAGAGTTCAACTTTCCCAAGGATCAGTCTACCTGAAAGATGATATACCCACAGCCCAGCTGGGCTAGGATACTTGTGAGCACTGTTACAACCAGCTCAGCCTGCTGATTTTGCATTGGATTGACCGAGAAGCACTCACATGGATGGTCCTGTGTGCCAGCGCTGAGACACAGCAAGGGGTAGCTGTGGAGGGCTACTGGAATCGAATGCAGGTCCGTGACAGGGTCTGGACTGACAAAGGTACTCTTTATCTGTATACTTGGATAGCAAAGAAAAAATCCATTCAGAAGCTAAGGAACAAATTACCTCTAGGATTACCGAGGTAGTAGGTACTACTGTAAATCAAAGGGATTTGCCAAAAAAATACAATATTATTGATCCCAAGGGGAGCAAGGAGTGCCCATAGTGCAATCTTCAAATTGAGGTTCCCACCAGTAGCTGCTCTTGCACACATGCCCCAGAGATCTTGGAGTAGGAACTACTGGGAATCAGCAGAGGGAGGAAGGAGCTGCATTTAACTGGCAGATCTTTGTAGTGGGATTCAACTCCCAACTCCCCCAGCACAATCCCACTGCTGCTCTCACAAAGTGTGCCTCAAGGAGCACAATACAATGCATCCATTGCCCAGGCATTCATCCCACCTGGGCCTCCTGGCACGATGTGGCGAGTGCCACTTTCAATCAGGCAACATTAAAATAAGAGAGATTCACTTTTCCATTGACATAAAAGAAGATGATGCCAATTGAAGCCAATGGGCTAAATAGCATCTTTCACTCCGTTTTCTATGGGCTCCCAAAACTATGGGAGAAAATTGAAATCCTTCTCTTGCTGTCTCTTTTTCTTTCTTTTTTTGTAATAATTCCTGGTATGCAAGGCCTTCTGCCAGGGCTGGTATTGTGGGTGATGAATCCTGAGTCAGGCGGCGGGGAGGTTTCTGTCCTATCAGCGCGCACTTGCCGTGGTTTGGGATAATGTGCCTGCGGCTTGTCAGGTGCTGATGGGGAGCAGGAGGGGTGGGGGGCTGAATGCATTTTTGATTGCTATAATTGCCACAGATTGGATGCTTGAGAGGAGCTAATTAACAAGGAGGCTATGGGCGGATTATACTTGCAGAACAGAATCCCATGCAGATCCTTTCCCTTTGTGCCACATGTATGAGATCATTGGTAGGTGATTATGGCTGTGAATACGGTGCTAATTTACTTTGCACGTCTGACGAAAATCCTGTACATAATAAAATGCGGAGGCAACTTAAGTAGTCCAGTTCAGAGGGGAAGGACAGCCTTGTTGTTAAAGCACTGAACCCAGAGCTAAGCTCCTGAGGTCTCCTACTTGCCCTGTCTAACCATGGCTGTGTGACAGCTCTTCCCTCTGCCTCAGTTTCCCTCTCTACCAAAGGGAGAAGGCGAGCTCCTAACTGTGGATGTTTGCAAGGCGCTGTGCACCCTGTCAGGGTAGATGCTGTAATAGAAAGAACAGAAATATCATCAAGCCACGGGAGCAGATCAGACGGCGCAGCAAAAATAGCAGCCAAAAATCTGTGCACTTGGAAAAAATGGATGTCTTTGTGAGGACTCTTACTCTCAGAAGAAAGGAGTGTAAGCAGTAGCTCCAGCTGTTTCTGCAGCCTCAGGATTAGAAAGAACTGACAGGCAGGAATAGCTCTGCCATCCTGGTCCAACTGCTTCAACCTTTTCAAACTAGCATATTTCCTACATTCTCCTCTGTGAGAATATAGGAGGATGAGAAGCATATTTCCTCATCCTCCTGTATGCTCACAGGCTTACTGGGGCCCTGAGTGAAGGTTTCTCCTTAAACATAGCACTCATCCAGCTGGAGGTGCTTGGGCTGTGGTTTAACACAGGCTCTGATTTCAGGGCAAGACTACACATGTTTATTCCTCTGGTATCTGGGCACTGAAAATGAGGAACTACCCTACAACTGCTCTGCCAACATACAGCTGGAACATTACCAGCCTAGCAGGAAAAAGAGTTATTGGTGGTGGATACTGAGCATCCATCCATCCATCCATCCATCCATCCATCCATCCATCCATCCATCCATCCATCCATCTATGTATCCATACCTCTCTCCATCTCTGAGAGTTTTAAGAAAAGGTTAAACTACAAAATCCATCTTTATTTGGAGAGCTGGAGAAGGGTTTGCCCAGGATCCTTTCACTGCTGTCTGTCGCTGATAGGAGTTAGGCTGGGCAGGCCTGGAGGTCTTTGGTTTTTCCAAGCAGGAACACTTTGCTGGGAGTCAGGCAGCTTGATTAATTACTGGTAGATTTTTTTAGAAAGTTGCAGTATTCCTCACAAGTAAATCACATCTTTACATTCAAAAATGGAAGTGATATTTATAGTATTGGGTAATTTTCATTTGAAATATTTTCTGCACTTTTCAATGGAATTTTTTGGGGTGGGAGGGCACTAAAGGCAGCATTTTCAGAGGAAAAGAAACAAAACCATTTTTGAACCTTTTTTCCTTTAAAGTTAGCAATTTGGATTCCAAATTATATACAGGGATTTAGGCTTTTTCCTTCCACAGATCATTTTACCACAGTCATTTTTTATTAAGGTTAATGTTTCCATAATATTGGCCACCCATTGGTTCCAAAATGAAAATATCACTGGCAGATCTCCTAATAAGAATACAGTTTCATAATATTTCCTTAGTTTTATTTCATTTTGTGCTTATTTACTATGCTCTGGATGATGACTCTTAGAAAACAAAACTCCACAGCCAGCCTTCTCCTACAATCAAGAACTACTCACCTAAATTTTACATTTAAATTAATCAAGACCAATAGAGAAAGCAATCTGTCTGCAGGTTTAAAAAGACTTTCAATGTTGGACTCATTTCAACAGGAAAGGATTGTCTTCCAGAAAAAAACCCAAGAGGTGTAAAAATGGTTTTCCACTTTGGTCATGACTGAATTTGAGGAGAACAATCCATGAATGAGAAAGAGTTGTTCTGCTGAGGGAAGAGGCTGCTGCCAATCTGGGCTGCTGGAGTCCAGGGAGATAAACTGCAGAGGAAATATTTCATTTATTGAGAGACAGGATTGACTGTCTGTGAATGCTGTTCGACAAGATAACAATTGAACCTTGCCTCTGTGCAGCTCCTCTCTTCCTACAGGGACAAGCACAGAGCATCTGTGGGTTGTCTCTCACTGCAGAAAGGAAGAGTAGCCTAAAACATGAAATAATACAGAGAAAGGAAAAGGCAGTCAGGATAAAACCCTCTTTTGGGAAGGAACTTCAGTTTCTTGTCAAAGCAACCATTTATGACACTCCAGTCCAGGTCACAGTTTTGATGTTGGCCATTTTCTGACAATGCCCCAACTCCAGGATTTGCTTTGGACCATTTCAAACAATGTCCCTATAGTGCTGAAGCTTCTCTCTTTGAGAAACCCTCCATTCTTCTTCACCTCCCCTTAGCAAAATATTTTCCATCCTTCCACATGAAACTCTGGATATTTGCCTTTGGAAAGTTGGAGAGTGGAGCAAATGGAAGGCAGGGATCAAACCCAAAACGATGGAGTCACTTCCAAAGATAATGTGTTGGGAAGCTCAGCGGGATGGTTGTGATGGGTAGAAAGAAAGAAGACACTTAAGAGGATGGCATAAAGGTGTTAGCCTTTTTTAATCACTCATATTGAAACCTTGCCATGATTTGCCCTAATTTCCACACAAAATATATATCTCTGGTGCTGTGGAGAGACAGGTTGTCACAGATGTGAAATAAGCAAGATAGAGATACTGGCAGAGCACTTTGCTAAAGGATCCACATTAGCATATTGGCATTTGGGCTGATGCCTTATCTCGGGCTGACTTCTGAATGAAGGGTAATTCCAGGTTACTCTCCTTCTCTTGGAGCGGTCCGTTACTTTATTATTAGGATTGATTTTTGTCCTGTTGAGCTCTGCCTTCCCCCGCTGAGTGACCAGAGAAGCCGAGAGCTGCCCTGGGGAGAGGAGGGGGCGGTGAGGAAGGCACAGCTCTCTGAGAGCACTGGCGGGTGCTGAGGCACGGGGGTGGCTGATAAGGGACAGAAGGGGAGTGGAAGAAAGGCCCAGTGACAAACTTGCCACAGACAGAAGAGCTATCCAGGCATGCAGGCTGGCAGTGCTGGAGTGCACAGCCCAGATAACGAAGCACTGTGCGCCTACAGAGCCTGCAACCACCTCCCCCGCGATGCCAGGGTGCTGCTATCCCCTCTGTCACTACCCAGCATCCCCAGTCCAAGGCACGGCTTCTGGGCGAGGCCAAACTTCTGCTCCAGCTCTGGGTCCCTCTCTCCAGCCACCTGTGATGTGCAGACAACGTTCCTCCCTGCTGACAGCTCTCCCCATGAGATTCTGCTTCTACAAAGGGCTCTTGTCCCTCTCATCTTTAAATAAGAAGAGTCCCATTAAATACTATAAAGTGTTTATTGGCCAATGGGTAAAATGAGCGGGTTTCTTTATGACTGCAATGATCATTAATGAAACTGCAGGGTCCCTGTTGGGACCATGGAGCAGAATATATGACCTCTTGCTAGTCATCATCTCCCTGGTTTCTAGGACTCTGCACCAGAAATGATCCAACTTCATTTAAGGAAAATGAGATTAAAAACAGATTAAAGTAAAAGCACCTCATGCCCCTGTTCTGATTTAACTGTGATGAAAAACAGACCGTGAAGTAACTTTGTAATGGGAGGAAGCTCATTTAAATAGTCCCCTCCCAACAGAAAGATATTTAAGAATTAAATGAATGAGGAGATTTTCCTTTTAATGAGATTAGCATTTTATAATTGCTCATTATGGACCACTCCAGAGATTTGGAAGAAAAAAGTTATACAACATACCTGGAAAACACTGCATTAGAAACCAGCCAACACTGCCCCTTCAACATCAGTTCCAAAAAGTGAAATTCAAACTAGTTTATACTTACAAATCACTCATCTCAAGTGGCTCCAGCTCCTCCAGATCCTCTCTGCAATTACTGGCTTTGTAAAGAAAGTGAAACAGAGGTTTGAGATTAGCAAGCCTTAATACATTTGCTAAAAATTCTCCCCTTTTCCCATGGAAACACATTTATTTTTGACTGTCAGCTGTCTGGCAAAGCCATGTGATTTCATTTCGTCTTTCCAAATTTCAGTCCTACCTAAAATAAAGGCTGGACAGAGCCGCCCCTTCTGGCTTGGAAATGCTGGCTTGATTCAGAGGCATTACAGGGAGTTTAGACCAGCAGTTTTGTGTCTGAACTTGAATAATTTGACTCCGAAGTCCCAGCTTGGGCTGTACAATAATACCAGAGTAAGAACATATACACATATATTATTTCATCCATCTCTGACTGCAATTTATGTTTAATGTCAGGCTCTTTTGGATGAGCTGAAACTAATACTCAGGGCAGGATTTTCTGATAAAGTGGGACTGAGCAGCTGTTTGCTCGGTTCCTTTTGGCAGGACCAGGCAGTGAAGGAGATCAATTGCTTTCTATGTCTTCTCCATGTGCTGTGTATTCACAGCAGTCAAAGTCTTTCCCCTTCTGCTTATCTCCTCATCTGCAGTGGCTGCCATGCACCAGCATTTGGACATGCTGGTACACAGGGCTGCAGAATGGAATTGCACCTTTCCCTCCAGGACCCCTAAATCCCTTTCCCAGCTGTTCCCTTGGGATATGAACAGCTACTAAATACAGGAAAAGGCTCCTTTCCCTGAAATTTGGCTGCCTTGGAACTGGTCATATCCTGGTCTCCCTGCAGGCAGAAGGGAGAGAGGCACTGCCAGAGGATGTTCTGCTCCACTCCTCAGTTTTGAGGCAGATGGGATGATGATGTGACAGGACATCACTTTCTCTTGTCATCTCCTGCATGACCAGCTCAGAGCAGACTTCTCATTGTCAGGGTCTGAAGTCCAGAAAGCTGGATCCAGACTAGGATCCACTCAGTTTGAGAAGGCACAATGCAGTGTAACCACACAGAACATTGGGAAGCCCCACTGGCTGTGACACTGGGAGCTCAGGCTGTGTGACCACAGCCATGCCCTGGAATGCTCACAGGGAATGGCCAAACCAGCTCGCCAAGGCCATCAGCCATTTGGCACTAGGCAGTGCTCAGTGTGTCAGTGGCTGCCAGAGCTGCTCAGCCCTTTTCTGTCAATTCATTTGGCTCTCAAGACAATATTTCATTCCAGTTTCATTTTGTTATCAGAAGTCAAGTCCATTTCTAGAGCCATCAGGATTAGTTTACTTTGATTTATACTTCCTTTCCATATTTGCAAAGGCAAAGAGACGCTGTTTTCCTAGCATCTCTGCTACTCACTGACTGCATTCCCTTACAAATCTGTGCTGGTACCAGAACCAGGCAGAAAGTGAAAAGTGTCATAATGAATCCAACCACTTATTCCAATCTACCCACTGTCAGATACTGTGTGCTCCCCATATCTCACCAGGGTTTTGGAGATAAGAGGAACTCAGCCTAACTTTGGCCTTGAATATATATAAATAGGCTTTATGTTAATATTTGCAAATAGCTTCTCAGAGGAGCAAGATATCTCCCAAGCTTCCCATCGTCTGTGGTCCTCCAGGCAATGGAGTGGGACAGGTGCAGTCGTCAGCACATTCCAGGGATGAGGGCAGAGGCAGAATCACAAATATTCTGCTTAAATCACAGACCTGATGGGGAACTTAGAAGCCCTGTGAGGTCTTGGCACCCCAGAGCATCCTGTGGACAGCCTCCTGAGTAGAGCTGGGCAACATTATTCGGTGAATCAAGAGTGGTGCTTTTGTTGAAAACCAGACTTTCAGGAGGGCCAGAGCTTTTTGAGAATTCAGGTCAAATGCAGCAAAGAGACTTGGTGGAGACAAGGAGGGTGTTTTGAGACAGAATGTCAAAACATCTTCTCTCTCTTTCCCCTCCCCATTAGAAAATGAATTTTTTCTACAAAAATTGCACTTATTTTCTGGAGATACTAAAACAAAGCACAAAGAAACCCACCTGCACAAGATAGAGTGGAGATGGGGGCTGACTGGAACCCACATCTTCATATCTTCACTTTCACATGGGGAGCCCAGAGGGCTCTGGGAGAAAAGGTTGTTCTCATAAAGAAGAAAAATAACCCCTTTTAACTCACCCAGATGATTCTCCACAGTCAGACACTGACCTTCCCACGCTGTTAGTGAGACAGCTCCTCCCCTGGGGCAGGTAAGGATGAAGTAGCTGGGACAAGGTCCTGTCAAAGACCCCTGTAGCTAGGCCTCCAGGTTGTCCAAACAGGCTAAGTTTGGAGGCTCCAGATGATCTTTATTTTTCAGGAAAAGAGAAGAAATTGTCATGTTCGTTGCTGGGTTGGCAGTGTCCCACTCCCTGCCTTCCTCCCTCTGCTGGCTGCTTGGGAAGCAATACCTCTGCTGCCCCCAGTCCCACTGCATGGCAAAGGAGAGCCTTTCACTTCTCCTGTGTTTCACCCTGGCACCATCTACCCCTGCCAGAGACGTGGAAAATAAAATAATAAACAAAGCAAGCAACACTGCATGTGGAGGCTAATGTACCATAATGCTCTGAAACATAGGCTGCTGCTGCCTCATGCTGAGCACAGAGGATGTGTTTGAACAATGTATCTTCCTCCGACAGCAGTTATTTCAACATTATCTTTCCCCTTTTTTACTTCAAATAAGGTGTTTACTTTCCCCCAGCTCATAATCTCCATGCAGAGGAGAGGAGAGGTCACTGGGGAAAGGCAGAAAAATTTTACTTTTTAACACAGCCAAGGTTGGTGGGATTTAAATCATGGGAAAACAAATGGAATTTAACTGCCTGGCTGAAGTCACATTCATGTTGTGGGTATTTATGGCAATCATCACTAACAACAGGAAGAGATTAGATGTTGCTGAGAGCCTGAGTGCTGGCTGGGGAACAGGGACTGACACTGCCTGTCAATGTGTGTGATCTTGAAAGCAAGGACAGGATGTCTGCCTGTACACGCACATCTCTGCATGTACCGAGGTGTGTGTGGGACTGTGCTTGGTCCCTGGATTTGGGACCATTCCAGAAAGACCTTTGCTGGGCAACCTCAATTTCATGCCTTAATCCCAACTCCACCTGAGATTTGATCAAGAAAGGAGAGCTCATTTTGCTGGAACTGACAGAGAGTGACAACAAGATTAACTCCAATTGTAAATGTGGGTGTATCTTAAACGACTCCACCAGCACAAATGTGTACTCATTTTCCAGCAAAGAGTGAGTCTAAATAGGAACTGTCATGTATATAGGGAATCTTCAGAGATTGGAAAGGCAGATCTCAGATCTCAGAGCAGGTTTGTCTAGTCGATGCATGCAAACACTACTCAGGGTGTGCAATGTGTTGTACAGTCAGAGAACCCCACTTCTAGCAACCACCCCAGGGGCCAGATGAGCACATGGCATCCCTCACCATGTCCCTGTCCCCATACTTGGAATGCGTCAAGACTCAGATTATCCTTTCCCTGCAATGTAGATTTGACCAGGGATGCAGCAGCACCTAAATATTGACTGCTGGTATTTCACTAACCTGAGCATCTCCCCCCAGCCAGCTGAGCAGAACCCTAATGGGTCAGTTCCCCAGAAAACCATCTCTTCCGTACTCTAGGAAAATAAACCACAAACAGCCAGAACCACTGAATTGTTTCAAAGGATAAAATTCACTTAGAAATCCCCTTTTTCCAATTCCCAAGCAAACATGTCCATGTTAATAAAGCAAAGTGCTCTCACCCAGAACAGCTCTGGTAGGGAAAAGAGTTTTAATGGACTGACTGGGAGGGAAAATTGACTTGCAAGAAGAAGAGTTCTGGCTGGGTCCCCTGAGCCTGGGCAGGGGCACAGTTTAGAAATGTGTTTTAATCAAATTGCTTTTAAAAAGTGGAAAGGGAAAAGCTCTCTGACAAATTTGACCTTTGTGCACTTCAAAGATGAGGGCACAGAATGTGTGACATACTGGCTCAGAGGAAAGAAAACAGAGTGGGCACAGATCGAGTTTCATCTTGGGAGTGGAAAGTAAAGGAGGGAAGAGGACAGACAGATCATCTACTGGCTGATGGTGTTGGATTCAAACCCACCTCAAGGCATAGTGCCTCCAAATGGGACCCATAAGTCATCCCCAGTGAGAGCAGCAGCAGCATCCTCTTAGCCAGCTCCTTGCTATGATCTTACTCCATGCTTGGGTTTATTTTTGTTGGAGGCTCTGCAAGGAAAGACAACTGTGAGAATTCATTGCACCTGGGGGAACCAAACAAAATAATTAGTAACAACATCAACGAAAATAAATTAAACATGCACCAAAGGTAATGGGATGGGATGGGAATGGGAAATCTCCATTGCCCACCTCTGTCCCCGAACAGTACTCCACAAAGGAGAGGTTGGAGACAGTGTCTGATGTAAAACTTTCTGTTGAAATGCGGATATTGAAATCCCAGAGACACCAAACACATCTGCACAGATGGGAAAATCATAAGTATACAGCACTTGGGTGGTATGACAAGGAATTTTTTTTGCACCCCGAAAAACAACTCAATTGTGGGAGGAATGTGTCAGTTGCAATTTTGCAACTTAATGAAATAAATCAACCAGATAGAAAGATGAGATGAAGACAAGCCCACACAGTCTTGTGAGAGCACAAAGACCACATGAAGCCAGCTGCTGGGAAACCAAGAGCTTGTCTGGAAGACTTGGGAGCCCCCTCTGTGGTGATGACAATGAATTTCCCAAGTGAGGGATGCATCTTTGAACTTTCTCCAGCCACTGGGGCTGAGGTTTCGGGAACATATGGCCACTGAGCCACAAAAGGGCAACTACTTGCTCAGCTGAGCAGCAGCCTCAGGGGACTGCAGTTAGAGTTCTGCTCCTCCTGACCTACTGGGATGACTCCTAAGGGGAGCAAAACCTCGAAACCTAGGAGGCTGATAGCTGTAGGATGAGCAGGGAGCAGCAGCAGGAAGAGCCAGAGCCATGCAGAAAGGCTGGGAGAAACAGCATGGCTTAACCCTGCAAAGCTGAGAAGACACTCCTGGCACCCTTCTGAGTCCAAGCCAACTGAGTAAATCCAGAGCAGAAGAGTCAGAGCAAGAGTTGGCAAACCCTTGTCACATAAAGGAGGCAGAAAATGCATGGCACTTAAACAAGAAGCATCTTTCCACAGCAGAAGCTCAAGACAGAGCATCCTTTGGCCAAGGATTTGGAACTCTGCCATCCCAAAATAAACCCCAAAGGCCCACAGCACCCAGATCCCCAAAAAGGAGACTTTACAGCAGCAAATTGATTTCCAGAGGCTCCCTCATTAATTTTCATGGCACCCAGAGTGTGGTTTTAGAACAAGCAGAATTATTAATGTTCAAAGTTACCCAAGCACTGTCGGGAGCACAAGGCCCTCTGAGAGTCAAAGCAGGGCTGACAAACTGAGGAAGAAAAAGCCAGAATTGAGAAAGTGCATTCTTCAGGGTTCAGCCAGGCTTGTCCTTGGAGGCAGGCAGAGGGAGAAAATAGGAACCTTGGAGAAAAGGTCCCATGCCCCCTTGATGGCTCTGACATTTGGGAGGAATAAAATATAACAGACACTTAGCTTTTAAAAGGAGAGAAAATTGTCTAATTGCACTAATTCAGGGCTGCCCTGCTTCTGAGCCACCCCAGACATCCAGGGAGCGGGACAGCAGGCAATTAGGAAGGGCAAAATATTCACAACGGGTAGAGCTCACCACTGGCTGGCAACTCTGCTCTTGCCCTTGAAATCACATCTGAGCTTTGGTGATATCTCAGCTAATTAACGAGAAAGCCAGCCCAAGTCTCCCCAGTTGAAGTATTGGTTCTGGACAGACATAAGCCAGTATCCCAAAACTGTTTGGAATTATCTCCTGGCTAACACAGGAGCGAGGATGGGAGCCCTATATCTGCAAAGGTATCTCTGTCGAGCTCTCCTCCTCCTGTCTTTGTACACAGAGACTCCTCATTCCCAAGCATCTCAGTGCTTTTGGGCTGCCCCATGCTAGCAGCCTCCTCCTGCCTGCCCCCAGCTATCCCTAATCCCAGCCACTTCTTTGCATCTCCAAACACAAGACACAGGCATGGCAAGCTGAAGGATTTTGCTGTGCCAGGGGATACTCTTTGGCTGGCACCACATCGCCTCTGATCTCGCCCCATTGGAGCAAGAGAAAATAAGTACCATTTGTTAACATGCCAATCGTTCTTTACACTGGCTGATTAAAAAATAATTACTCGCAGCCATTATTGAGCACTCTTGCAAATGAGCTGTGGGAAGCTGTGACCGTGTGCTTAGCACACAGTGTGTCTTGCTTGTTTCAATATTATTTTAATTAAGTATCTGCGTAAAAGGCCTTTCTAATGTAACTTTCTTTTCATAAGCAGAGAGCAGGGCTCCGTGCTTGGCTGAGCAGTGACGGACTTCTATAGCCCAGCATCGCTCCAGGCTGCTCCCACCCTGGTGGCACAGTGGGACACGCTGCTTATTGGAATTCAAGAGGACTAATCTCAGGCAGACCCATGATGGAGAGAGAGCTCTCTGCACCCGAGGGACATGGCCACAGCATGAGCTGTGATAGCTCAGACAGCTCATCACCCTGATACCGATCAGCTGGGGCCACCTGGTTTAGCCTGGGATGTGGGCAGGATGGAGATGATGACCCAGGACATCCTTTGTGGATGGGGGACTTTGGGCCACCTCTCTTGCTGGTACAGGGGACCAGAGGTGGGCTGGCCCTCTCAGCCAGGTGAGAGGAGAGGATCTCAGTCAGAAGGGCTCTGCCGGAGCTTTATCCCATGACAGGACCACAGACCTGCAGCACAGCTTCATTTGCCAAGGATTTCTTTTTGTTTTTTACACAAAAGATTTTGCAAAGAAAAAAAGAGATGTGGAGGAAAGCCCACGTGTTCTGGTTGCCCATCCACCTCCTGTAGCTGCCTTTGTGCATGACTCAAAGCAGTCACATCAGACAATTCCCTCTTTCTTATTTACGTGTTTTCCACTTTCTGCATCCCAGCTGGAGCTGTATTTAGCAGAGCACATGGCCACCATCCTTTATTTTGGGGGGCGTTTGCTCTTTCACATCAGCTTACATTCTCTCGCGTAGCTTTTAAGCTGCAGCACTGGTGTCAATTATCTGTTGTTTGCAAGCAAATTAACCCGGCAAACAGATTTCAGGTCCTCAGCTGCTGTAGAACAAACATGGCACCGGAGAAATCAAATTACTGCACAGGTTCAAGCAGCACAAAGCAGCTCCAGAACTTCCTCTTGATCTTTCTCTTATCAGATGAAATTCCCTCTCTAGATATTTCTAGCAGGATTAAAAGCAGGCCCTGAGCAGGTGCACCCTGAAGTCCCTCTCAGACCTGGCAACAGGGAATTGAAGTTGTTGCTGAGTCCTGGGTTGGGTCCCAGTCACAGGTTCTCTTTTGGGGGATACAAAACCTGGAGATAAATTAGATTATTGGACACAAAAGGAAAATTTTTCACAATGAAAATAGTTAGCCCCTGGAATAATCTCCCCAGGGAACTGGTAGATTCCCCACCGCTGGGCACTTTTAACATTCAGTTGGAGATGGTGCTGGGCCATCTTGTCTGGGCCATGCTTTTGCCAAGAAGGATGGACCAGATAATCCCTGAGGTCCCTTTCAACCTGTTATTCTATGAAGTTGTGGAGAAAGGTGCAGCCATAACAGCCTATCATCACTTGGGCAGCTTGCAGCAGGATGGATAAATGATCTCTGACTGATTCTTTGGCAAAGTCAGACCCATCATGTTCTATTCCTGGAGCAACACAGCAATAACACGGCTTTTTGATCAAATGGACACTTAACATTTCCCCAGACAATTCCTCTCTGTGAGTGGAGAGGCTCAGTAATTCCAATACACACTCCAGCAACCTGAAACCCCGAGCTTCAGACTTGGAATAGACTAAATAAAAATCAGAGGGCTTTTCTCTTGCTTCAACAAAAACATATGTTCTCACCAGACGTTTTTGATGGGAAAAAAATAACACGTTTCCCAAACAGCTCTAGTTACTGCCGACAACTTCATTTCCCATCTCAGACACTGCTGTGGCAGGAATGTAAAAAGCAGAATTGATCAGATCAGACTAAGTTAGATAGGGAGCCTGGTGATGAAAAGCTGCTGCTGCTCTCTTTTCGCCCATTCAGGACCATTAGCAACCTCCATCCCTCTCACCCCGGGATGCTACCCCATTGTTGAATTCTGCTCTAAGTAGCCGTTCCATGTCTCTCAACCTCTCCCGCAGTTTCTGTTTTAAAGCACATTTTGCCCCCACGTGTCCTTCCCCCAGTGGAGCTGGAGCTTCAGAAAAAGGACAAGGAATTTCTGTATACATAATTTGGCAACACACTTTGGGATCCATGGGGATGAAGATTGCTGGATTGATCCACTTTACTGTTGCAAAGATGATGATGACAATCTTATTTTCCCCTGAAAGCCTTTTTTTTTCTATTTTTTTTTTCCTTTTCTTTTAATGCAATAACACTTCCTTGTAGCTTCTGCCAGGAGATTACTCTTTTCAGTGTACCTTCACACTGGGTCACCCAAACAACGTGGAAAGAGCCATTTTACCAGCCCCTCCTGTCTTCAGCATAAAACTACTGTATCTTATTTGCCAGTGCATTAAGCTGGCTGAGAGTGGAGCAGATTGTGGATGCAGTGCGGTTTGCTCTAACACTCTCCTTTTTTCTTCTTTCCTTGGATAATTTCACAGTCCATTAGTTTCCTGTAGTTGCTTGCCTCAAACACACACACATCGCCATGGTGGATGAGCTTCCCTCTCACCGCCACAGATACCAGGCAGAATACACATGTAGCTGTCACACTTGCTGCAGGGGCACAGGAAAAGCAGCTCAGCCATGTCAAGGGTGGTGCAGAGCAGGATCCCCAGGGATGCTGATGTCTGCAACAGTTGGCACATGCTACATGAAGGTGCACAAGCACTGAGCTGAACCAGCGCGTGAGGAATGCTCCAGACTGACGCTGTCCTGGCACAGTGTGGTTTACACGACACCCAGCTGGCACCCACTGCATAGAAATTAGAGCAGGGAGAAAGATTAGAGGGAGTTTTCCCACATCCAGCCCCTCAGCTACAGCAGGAGCTTGAGCATCCCATCACAATCCCTGGCCAGAGCAAGTTCTGGGCTGCCCCAGCTCACCCTGAGAAGGCAACAGGTCCGTTGCCCACAGCACCCTCCCCTTGCAAAGAGAACAGCTAAAGTGTCATTAAGACCCCTGCACCAGAGGACACAATTTCGTGTCTCTTATTTTTAAATCACCTGGAGAAATGAGAGAAAAAACCCCAAACCTGTGCATGAGGATTTTGCAGCTGCATTTTGCCACTCAGTTCTGAAACTTGCACATTTGGGGAACCGCTTGCCAACAGTCTGTGCCCAGAAGATGTGAGTCTGAATTTTCAGGTAGAGACTTCCATGTCCCTCATGGAGAGGTGGGGAGCAGCAGGGTGGGCAGCCCCTCTGGACAGGCATGGTGTGGATGGAGGGGACCGGTGAGATTGGTATCTCCATAATGACAGCTATTACTTGGAGTTTACTTTCTCCCTCTGACAAATGAACTTCTGGGGAAAAAAAAATAAAAGGGGGGGGGGCGGGGCAGAGCAGAATGTGAATCCTGCCAGGAAAGGATAAAAATAAACAAAAAAACCACCCCAAACAACCACCAACAAAACAAAGGAAGTGGGGGAGATCTGGTTGGTCTAACACACAAAGAAATGTTATTCACAGGCATTATTGATTAAGTTTTCCTCACCAACACATACATAAATACTTATCTCTCAAATGAATAAGAGGCTCTGTACTGCTGGAGAGAAGAAGGAAAAAGATTATTGAAAACGTGAGGGTCAGAGAAGCATCTGGCTGCAACAGATGTACTGAGAAGATAAACGAAGATGTCGTTGTCAACACATCGGTCTGTCAAAGACCAAATGTGATAGAAGGCAGTGACTTTCAGGCACTAGAAACCATGCTTGGACTTTAATAACAATGAAATAGAGACTATGGAGCAGATCCTTACCTGGGCTAATTCAGTGCCAGAGCCCTGATCACAGGGCAGCTACATCAATTTCCATTACCTGAGGATCCTGCTGGCTTCAGACAAAGCAGCCCATTAGCAGCAAGGCAGAAGCAGAGATTTATGACAACCTTTGTAGGGCACGGGAGAAAAGAGAAGAGCAGCAATGAATAAGATCAAAGGAGAAACAGAGGAGTGGCAGCTCTGACACATGAGCACCCCAAACCTGCCTGGGCGCCTGGGAACCACCTCCTCCCCAGCACTGCCTTGACTACTGCCACATGGTGGAGCACACAGCTCTCTCCGGGATGGCTGGGACATCAAGGAATTGTGCCAGATCCATTGACGCTAGACCTGGCCTGTGAGCAAACCCAGTGTCACACATGGCACCGTGCAAAACAGGGTTGGGACACACACCGCCCCCAACAGAAAGGGAGCAGACAGGAAGGTTTCATACTGAGCATTTGGTGATATCAGCCCAGAAGCTCTTGAGCCATCTGAAGGCTATGAGGGACCATCAGGATAATCTGTTCTGGCATCCAGCATGCCCATGGGATCAGCGCATGCATCCTGCCTGGAATTCACATCTCCATCACCATGGCTTTCTCTCAGGGCATCAGGACTGTCTCACGGATATATTCAACTCACTCAGCACAGCTCAGGTTTTACCTTTCTACAGCTCTGCACCTACCACCACGCAGGGCAGAAATGCGTGGACCATACAGGCAGGATTTTTGTTGAATAGGACATTGTAGTGGGTGTGTTGACAATGAAGTTAAGAAGTCAGCTTCCCCCAGCACAGGGGACTTAACAAACACCAGCAAGAGCGCTGGGCTTGCAGAGGTGTGTGAGTGCAGGATTGAGGGTGCATGTGCAGCCAGAGACACTACAGTTCTCCCAGAGAAGCTCTGGTGCTTCAGGTCAATTCCCAGCCATCAGATCTGACCACATACACCCAGAATCGGGTCCCCCAAGCTCTCCCAGCAGGTCTGTGGATTTTGCTGTTATTATACACACACACACACATACACTCTGGGTGTGCTCCTGCCCCCTTTCGAGGCAGCAGCCAGAGACAGGCACTGGGCTCTATCTGTGATAATATCCCCTATGCAGCTTCTCGTACCTCAGTTTCTCTGCCTGTGAGCAGGGACACAAGGTACATCCCTGAGGCTCCAGGTTTGCTCTGACACCTGCCACCAGAAGAAAGGAGAGAAAAAAAACCTTCAGGTCTCGGTGCCACCAGCACAGGCAGCAAAGCTGCAGTTATCCCAAGAAGTGGAGCTCAGGAGCTGGAGCAGGGCAGCCTCTAGTGGCTGCGAGCCAGGAAATGCGGTCCCCAAACCCGTGTGGAAGGATGTTTGCTCCCCACAGCATCCACCTGAATAAGCCACAGCCTGTGCTCTGGATTGCCCCATAGCCCAGAAATATGGGTCATTGGATTCCCTTTTTCACATTTCTGCCTCTCTGCTGCCACAGCCACCTCTCAGACGCTGATTCCTGATCCTCCAAACACCTCTGACCCCATGGGTTCGTGCTCTAAGCAGCCTGAGGTACCAAGAGACACATCCCAGACCTCACGGATGTGCCATCCATGTCCACAGCACTTGCAGCATCCTGGAAATAGCTCCATCCCCAGCACAGATTTGGCTATGTAAGTGATTGTGGGTAGCTATTGGATCTGCAGCTGTCTAAATGCTGGAGCTGGCTGTGACAGTGAATCCATCCAAATTCATTAACGTTCCCTCTGGAGAAGCCTGGTCTTCTCTGCAGCAGGATGCTCTGGCCCTACGGGATGTCCCCTGGCCTGCATAGCATGGGAAGAAGTTCTCCCCAAGAACTTTTCTGACCAGTCCTTATCCCAACGTTGTACCTATGGCCAGAATCACCAATGCCTCCTTTGCTGTCTTGGACCCCCTCTGCCAACAAAACTTTGTCTTCCAGGTCAAGGGTTCATGCTCTACAGCCATCCCACAGCTTCATCCCAGGCTTTCAACTTCCCATTCCAGAGGACATAAAAATGAGTAGAATAAGCCAAGCAAGACAAAAATCCTCCTGGCTGCCTCCAACAGATTTCTGGCTTCACCTCAGCACATCCCCACTCCCTGCCTCATCCCAATTTTACTGGTGAGTTTTCCTGATTTTCCTTCCCACCTTTGGCTTTGACCATTTCACTAGGAAATGCAGTCTCCTAGCTAAGCAGCACAGGCAGCCATGCAGAGCATCAGAGACTTTGCTGCTGCTCTGGGCATCACATGGAAAGCCCTTAACAGCAGCAAGGCCAGGCTTTGTAGCTCCCAGACACTCAATATTTAAGTTAGGGGATGAACAGCTCCTAGTCTACACATGTTTATGCATATCGTCATTCCCTAATGAGAAGGAGATGTTCATTAGTGGGTCTCTATGGAGGAGACCCTAATCCTGCAGAGGGTCTCCTAGTTAGGAACAGAAGTCAGCCAAACTCAGGTCTGAGATACTGAAAAGAAAGTGAAGCTGGTTATTGGTTGGGACTGGATTGTTACAGAGCTGAGAGCATCTTCTGTGACAGGCTTAGAGTCCAGACAAGCCAGGCTATGTCTGTGGAACATGAATCACTTGGCCAGAACCAGTTAGGGAGCACTGACATATCAGACAAATTTTTGCTTCTTCCTGCTGAATATCACTTCATTTCTTTTGACTGTTTCTCCCTTTTGTTTAGGCAAAAGAATAGCTAGAATTTCCTCCAAAGACTGCTGGGACTATTTCTTAAAACCCCAGATCCTTCTTGTTGCTATTTTATAACTATTCTGTTCTGAAATGATTTCTGCTTTCAAAAGTGTGACACTTTGGAGTGACTGGTTACAGCTGCCCGCCTCAGAAAAAGCATCATAGGCAAGTTAAGGCAGGACAATGCCCAAAACAGCGCTGAACAAGCTAGAGGGGAGGAGATAAGAGCAGCACAGGGACAAGATACAACCTTTTATCCCCTGCATTCACTGAGACATTTGCCCCTTTTTCATTGAAGTAGACCTTCTCTGACCAGCAGCACCTGCACCAAAGACCCTGAGTCCAGATCTGCCCAGACTGTGTGGATGAGGACAGCAGCTGAGTGGCGTGGGAGGTGTTTTCAGCCAGACTTCTGCCTCCAGGAACACTCAACATTGTCTGTGCTGGCTCCTCAACACCAAGGCAACAGTAAAATTAATGGCTATGCTTCTGAAAGGGATTTAAACATTAATAATAAAGATGGGACACAGCTCTGCAAGGCACATTAGCAGCCATTCAGGGCTTCACTTTCCCCAGACGGGTACAAAATGGTGTGCCTAACACCAGGGTCCTCTTGTGGCGGGCATCCATCTATTGGGAGTGGGGTGGAGATGTGAGAGAGCCCGGCATGATCTTACTTTAGCTGTACCAGACTGATCCTGCCTCCCCTTTACTCCCTTCCCCTAAAGCCATAGTAGATCAAGGTATTTTGTTTCTCAAGAGTGTGGAAAGATTGTGTTAGAGCCACATCTCCCCTGATGTTGCACTGCTTTCCAAGTCACACACAGATTACCTGATCGGTCTCTAAAATTTACGCTCCTTCCTAGGCTGTGTGTTTGGCTGTTTGAAAGTATGGAAACATTTGTCTTTATCAAAACAGGAGAAGGACCAATGCAGTTTTGTTTCCATCAGAGCAGGTGTTAAAGCTGTTCAGAGGAGGAGTAGGAGTGGAATCCAACTCACCCCATTCATCTGATGACAGCACTGGGGCATAATAAAATCAGAAATCCGGTGGTTAGAGGGTCTGGCAGCACCCACGACATCTTCCCCTGACATCAGTGCCAAGTCCTTCCCCCATTCATTGAGACAAATTACCCAAGTACCCTGTTGTACTCTTCCCAGCAAGTTCAAGCTGCAGAGATGCTGCAGAAAAATGAGCTCCCCAGGAGGCTGGTCAGGTCACAATCAGCTCACACATCCAACACCTTGATGTCCCCAGACACTGAGACACACTCATTATCTGTACTGCACCGTGGCAGAGGTGTTTAAAGGCAAGGCCTCCTGGCCTGAATCTGACAAAATATCCTCTGAGTTCTCTTTACTCACTTTCTGGTTGCTGAGATTCTGGAGTCAATCTCAGGCCACAATTTTCAAGCTGTGTTCTATGATTATGAGGCATAAAACATCCCTTTTTTTTTTTTACTAAAAGCTTGGAGTAACAAGAATCTGTCTGAATCCAGATTCCAAAGCTTTGGAACAAATGCCCATTCTTGCAAACATCACAATAAAATTATGTGAGCAAGCAATACTTGAAATAACACCCAATTTATCTTCCTATTTCCCCTGTATGATTATGGCTTTCATTTTGCTGGAGTAAAGAACCTTGAAAACAAATGAGTCAGTTTGATTTTTGTTTCATGGAGAAGTTCATTTCCTGGTGCCTTTGCTCACTTGTGACGTTCAGCTGACGGTCTGCAGTTCTCTGAAAAACTGAGACTTTTGAAACTTTGGGCTTTGTGGGACAGGACAGCGAGTTCCCAGCAACCACTTGCCACCCTCCAATTTTGCAGTGGCATTCCAGTGCCTGTGGTACCTGAAGCAAAGGAGCACTGCCCTCTCACCTTTCCTTCCCGAAACCTTCCCACCACTGAATTCAACACAGGAGATGACTGAGAGACTTAAAGCCTAGCAAGATGTACCTGACACATTTAGAGTGTAAACAGCAAATAAACCACCTCAGCATCACGCAGTGTGCTATGGTAGTGGGAGAAGAGGCTTGCAAGCCCTTATTTGTGCTGTGTAACCCTGACCACTGCCAGGGCACAACCACAGAGTATGATTTACCCCCGGGAAATTAAAGAGGACAGTGTCTTTCACCTCATCCTGAGGAACAGCCTTGTGCTCTTAGCCTCAAGCTTCTTGATTTGCTTTTCAAGGTGACTCCACCAGGTGATGGAGCAGTCTAAGGATTGTGGAAATTCCTTTCTCCAGACCTTTGGCTATTTTTCTCCCTCCCCCATGTTTGTGCTCCAGACAGGAGCCTACCACCCTTGCCAGGAGGCTGATTTGCCAGGAGCCAAAACTGGCGCTGAGCACCACTCTCCATACCTGCAGGTGCAGCCCTCCATATCTCCAGCCAAGGAGGCACGTGAAAACCTCAATCTCCTTTTCCAAATCTCCAGCACTTCTTTTCATCCTTGCAGCAGCAATCACACTCTCATACAAAGCCTTGCCCAGTCCAGCGAGGAGGTATGGCAAATTTTGCATTATAATGAATGTACATACATAGAAGTTCTGATTCAAACACTTTCATTAGATTTAGTCACAGGCTCCCAAATACAAAATGGTGGTGACACCAATTCCTCCTCAGCCTGAGTGACTAATTGTGACACAGAGGCAATTAGGCTTGGTTAAATGATCCATGTCCCTTCAAAATAATGGTCTGTCAAACTGCATTTGCCCAAAATAATCTGGGATTGACTTGATGATCAAAATATCTATTTCTTCAAAATTAATACAAACCCAGAACTCCTCGTTTCTCCACAGTGCATCTGCAAAATGAAAGGGCTGCCTCACTGTGTGTGGGGGAGGATGGACCACACCAGGGAAGTGGGAACAGGCAGTAGAAGGCAAGATAAAACCGCTATCACAAACTACTTGCTGCAGGCAGAATGCAGCTGCAATAGAGCTGGATAGACTGCTCTGGGCTTTTGAAAACCTCCATCCAAATTCTCCAGCACAGGAAATAGCTATAATGCAGGAAGATGGGACAGACAGGGGTCTCTGGTCACCTTCACCAGACTGTTACAGAGCCCCCAAGCCACCAATATGAGATTTTTTGGTTGCACTCTGAGGGCAACACTCTGTTTCTGGGAGTTTCCCTCTGAAGAAAGCCTGCAGACAAAAAAATCTGTGGCCCATGAAGTGATCCTGCAAAATCCAGAACCCCTTCAGTCCTGGGAAGTGCATGGGCCACCTCATGGAAATACCTTGCAGAGAATGCAGTGCTGACAGGGACTGTGTGACACTGACTGCTCTGGGGACAAGGACACTCAGGAGAGGGGAGAAGAAATTTTCCAGGATTCAGACAGCAAATTCCAGGGCAACCTGCACTTCCCCATCCAATATCCTAATCCAGAGTTAATAAGGACCAACCCTCAAGTTTGTTACCTGTCAGCCTCCACAGGGAGCTCTTACTAATTAAATATAGTGGGTTAATTGGAAGAACCCACACAGACCTCCCTAAGAAGCAAGCCCCAGGAATGGGCTTCCCCCAGTCCCCATGATCCCATGTCACCCCATGAGATGGTTTTTTAGCACACCCAGTACAGTGGAGAGCATCCATCTCCATGGGACCCCAGCGAACAATGTCCTGACAGTTTAGCTAATTTCTACATCGCCCCCAAATTATGCCAATGCAATTTCCATCCTCTCTGCACAGCTCACTGCACCCAGCTCTGAAAAGGGAATGACAAACTAATTACCCATGTTAATGGAAGCAAATATTCCAGCCTGCCTGTCTTACTCCCTCTCCCACCCCTGAGGACCGATGGCAGAAGGTGCCATGGAGCCATCTAAGCACAGTTTTTAATTTGTCTGCATCTGCAACCCACTCACTCACACACAGTCTTCCACAGACAGCAAAGACATGAAGGTGGCTTTTCAGGGACTTTCCCAAGTGGATTCTCACATGTATGATGCTGCTGAGTTCACTCTTTGGAGACACCAATTTGGGTCTTTCTCTTCCACCTTTCATTGAACTGAAGAGGAATTTAACATCTTTGAGACTATAGATTGGCTAAATGTGCCTGATGCTGGGATGAGAGACAGGAGGCCAAGCCTCTTATCTCATTCCTGGGACATGAAGCTGGAAATGAGTTTTCACATTCAGAGCAAATTACTGCCTGGGAGGTAAGAAGAGTCACTGCATCCTCCTGAAACATTGGTCCATCCCACACAATTTCCTCTTCCATGCAACTGCTTAAAGCAGTGTGGACTGAGGACAGATGTCCAGGGGAAGACTGACACTTATGTTTGTGTGCTGGATGAGCCCTTGCCAGCAGCAGAAAATAGGGGAGGGATCCCATGTGAGGTTGTGCATGTGACAGCAAGGAGTCAGACCTGATGATGCCATAGGTCTCCAGCTCCTGTTCTTTACTGTGAACTCAGGAGCACAGTCAGTAAAGCACAGAAATAGCAACTTACTACTGGGAGAGATTTTTCATCAAACTGTCATTTCATCTGTGACTGTCTGGGCTGATCTGCAAATTATGAGTGTAAAATCCTTCTGAAGAGATGTGGGAATAGAAACAGTTCTCCACCGTAAAACTAAAATACACTGACCTTTTAAGGGATAGTGGGTTATTCATGCTAGTGCTCATAGCATGTTACAATCACTCTCCCCCAGCATCCCCTCCATGTTGCAAGGAGATTAATTGCTTGTATCCCTTATTTTTCAATGAAGAAAACTGGCCTATGACTTCTGCTCTAGCTAAGCTCTTTGCTCCACGGGTACCAGCAGCTTTAGCTATTTGGCTAAATGGATCAACATGCCCACTTAAGCTCAGGATGGTTACTTTCGATTTATACCTAACTCCAAGGCTTGCTTCTGACACAGTGACTCAGCCAGGCCTCCTAGCTCTGGGTCTGCAGTCCCAGACACCCTGGGGTTCCTAAGAGTTCCCAGACTTCAGTAAGGAGGAGAACAGCTACAAGCAAGGATGGAGGTTGGCGGGAAGGTGTTAAATCTGGAGCCGCACTAGCTCTCCCCCTCCTGCAGTGGAGACTTCATCCTTTATTTATGGGCCAGCCTTCTCTGGATACAAGACATTTAAATTTTTCAGCAAGGTCTGTGTCCCATCACCCAGGGCAGTTTAAATTTTCACTCATCATGCACAGACATCAGTGCAGGCATCAGCAGGGGGATAGTAATTACAGCAGGAAAAGGATGAAAATAAGAGTCAGTTCTGCAATGATTATCCCCTATGTAAAATGGAATGATGTATATTTTACAGGGTGAAAATGATCGGCCTGTTGCACTCCTCAGCCCTGCCTGAATGCAGCAGAGCAGAGACTTTAAAGGAGCTCCTCATTAAGGTGTTGTCTCAGCCAAAGGACATCACATCTGGAAACAGCCACTAAACATGAGAAAGCCCCATGTAGCATTCAGCTGGTTTTGAGCAGGATGTGACCAATAACATCTGATTCCTCACCAAAAGGCAGCCCAAGAACAGAAAGTTGTTTGACACAAGAGTCTCCAAAGAGAGCTGTAACATGGGATTTTTCCACATAGGGTGCTGACATCTAACCCTTAAGGGCACAAATTTTCAAAGACTTGTAAAAACCCGACTCTGAGGCAGCAGGAGAGTTGTTACAGTCCACAGAAAGTCCTCAGGCTTGCTGCCTCCTGCCACCAGCGACACCAACAGCAGAACTGTCCCAGCTGCCGAAAGAGATGCTGTTAGCCAGACCGTGTCTGATCATTAGGCACTCAGACAGATTGGTTTGATGTGTCAGAAAAGGTTCAGACTCCCAGCAGAAGCTCCTGGGCAATTTGTGCAGCTCAATATAACAATTTGTTCGTGGATAATGTAACGGGAGAGAGAAGCAATGCTGACTGAGTGCTAAAGAGGAGAGCTGGTCATTGCCTTGCCATCAAGGCATCACTCCGTGGTCATTTTCCCAGATTTGATTTAAATGGCTATTATTGCTGGGGTAGAAGAGGCAGACTCTCTGAGCTGCACAAGGACACACGTCCAGCTAGAAGGGAGGGTAGAGAGCACAAGGGGTCCAATTCCCCCCCACACAGCAGGGCTCCTGGAAGGATGGAAATGGAATTCCCACATCACAACCCCCCACCTGGGAAACCCCAGCCGCTTTTCCTTTCTTTCCAAGCCACCTATCCCCATCCAATGGAGCTGCACATTTGTCTATTTCCCATCCCTCCTGGACACTGCCCCACATTGGAGGGGCTGCAAATGGTCACTAAGTGTTGTGGACTCCCTAACAGCACAGCCCCGAGGAGTCCTACACAGAAGCTTCTGCTCCCAGGACACCATAGTAGAGGGAAAGAGGATGCCCCTGGGAACCCCACCTGGCACTTCTGAAAGTGGAGGCAAAAACTTTGTTTGTTTTTCTTTCATGCACTGGAAGCCCTATAATTGCACTAGGCTGTTTCTACGAGAAGGATGTAATTAAAAGTGAATGGCTCCAAGTCTTTTATCATCATGAATATTAAATAAAGATAAACACTACATCAATATTAATTTAAGCAGAAACAGAAAATGAAAGGCAGGACTTGATCCCAGCTGACACTTCAGCATTTTATAGATGAAATTACACAGCTAGGGGGTGAAAAAAAGGCTCCAAAAACCAACCAAACAAAAAATCCACAAAACATTTATGACTTTGGCACAAAGCAGATGGGACTGGCTGGAAGTGACAGTCCCATGTCATGTCCTCCTTTATCACCCTGTCCCCAAAGTTATTAGCTTCAGAGGAAGGTACAGGACATTCCCAGGCCAACAGTTCCAACATTAAGTGGGCCAGGAGCTGGGATTCAGCTCGATTTTGCTCACAGCACTGGTGCACAAGTGTTTGCTGGAGTCACTCCACAGATGCACTGTCCAGACTGGAAGCTCTCACTAACTACACCAGTTGTGCTCCAGTGCTGCTGGAGGGTGATCTAAACCCTGCTGAGTGGGCCAACCTCTCTCCTTGCAGTCCTCTAATATGTTCAAGAATTTCCTCATTTCGAAATGGATCTGAAGTCACATTTTAAATCCAGCTTCTCCTTCTCCATCCCTGGTTTCACCTCTTGTTTCTCTTTTGAGCACTTCACCGGCACTGATGAGACATGAAGCACATCTCCCACCAACACCTGCTGCAGGCAACTGGATTGTTCCTCAGTCTCTTGTTAAGGCTGCTGGAGTCTCATCAGTGGCCGTCTGTGTGGGTTTGGTATCTTTATTACTGTTAATAGCAGGGTAGCACACAGAATCTTCACCCACCTACGCCAGCTATAGACTCAGCTTATCCCTTGCACATTGTACCCTCTGGCCTCCAGTCATCACAGATTGGCTTTCCCTAGGGAGTCCAGACTGGGAGCTGAACAAATGTTTGTGAGTCCCAGCTCAGCCCCCACAAGTACTAAAGGATACCATTAAGAAGAAATAGAATATAGCTGGCTTGCAAGGAAGTCCTCCTTGGCAAGTCAAGCCTACAGGTGCCCCCACCCACATCCCCAGGCTTTCCTAAGGACCAGGCACACCACACCTCACCCAAACTGCATCCCTCAGCTTTCTGAGAAGCTTCTCACACTCCTGTGTGTCCCAAGCCTGATGGAAATCGCAGAGGAGGGAGACAGAGCAAAGGAATCATGGGGAAAGAAAGTCTTCCCAAGGTTCAGGATACAACACAACTCTCAGCTGCTCTGTAGCTATTTATGCAGTTTCTAACTGGTCTGAAGGCAAAACCAGTGCACCTGAGTCAGACCACCAAGCACCATTTACCCTGGGCTTCCAGCCATGCTCAGCACCCTGCTCTGAGATGGGAGCACAGTCCCAAGCCATGCCCCGAGGCCGCAGAGCTTTCCCTGAGGTGTAAAACTGATATTTTAATTTCTTCTGTCTGTAAGCAAGGGCACAGTGTGTCTGGGTCACTGCCTGATGGTGTCTAGGGCAGACATTGGCTTCAGACTTCTCTCTTCCCCAGTCTGCCCCTGCCTCTCCCCTGCACTGGTAACCTGCTCTAGGTACCTGTATTCTGCCCCAGAAGTGGCCACGTCCTGGCAGCAACTGAATTCACCTGTGTCCAATCGATTTGTAATTCTACAAATGTTCAATGTCAATTTTTGTGCTCAAATACAGCCCCAAAGAACTCACTTATGAATGAATAATGCAGAAATTGCTCTCCACAAATACAGCCCAGGGCACCATCCCTCTCTGCCCACTGCTGCCCTCAGGACTAACAATCTTCCGCTTTTCCCAAATCCATGGCTCATCATCAGCTGAATTTTTATTCAGTTGGAGGGGTCGTTTGGGGCATGAGTAAGAACCAAGATGTGATTCAAATGACATTGTAAATGTGGTTGTCCATAAAAACACAAGCCACAGCAGATTTTGAAGGTAACTAATGGCCCATTGCTGGATCTCATATATCCAGGTGAGTTGTTGAAGTCACACCCCGCCATGCGCCCCGTCGCCAGCTATGTGATCTATAAGCTGTGTTCACCCCCAGCCTACAGAACAGGTTATGCATTGCCTGCCATTCTGCACACGTCCTAACGACCCACGGTGGATGATTAACGGCTTGTAATGAAGGCAGAGCTGCTGCTTGTCGATAATCCTCCACAGCAAAACTCACAAAGCCCTCATGAAGAACGACTGCTTCTGAGCTGGTTCAGAGCAGTGCACAGAGGCAGGCAAACAGCTCCCAGTCCTCTCCAGCATCCCTCAATTCCTGAGTCCTCTTCTACTCCCCTGTCTGTGCATAGCCACAAGTTTCCAGTCTTTATATTGCTGCTCCAAGGGATGGCCAGTGGAAGGGTTAAATATCCAAACCTTCCCTGGGTGGCGGTGCTCAGGAGGCTGGGATAGCTGGCCCTTCAGTTGGCGCAGTTTGGGAAGCACATTGATCAGTTAATGGCACGATGGCCTCAACATTTTTATTGTCATTGTGTCCAGTGGCTCAGCCCTGGACAGTCATCCTCACCATGAGAAAGGGACACCAAGGGAAATTGAGACAGGGGACATCAGGCCACCACTCAGGACAAATTGCTGTCTGATCACCATCCTACCTGATGCCATCATAACCTAGACCCCAACAAGCAGGTGGACCCAACACAGCGCTCTCAGGGACAGAATTGTTCATTGCTGCAACTAACAAAGACCTGCAAGCTTCCATGTCCATCACATCTTCACCACCACCAAGTCAAGAAATTATTACAGCCACCCAGGAGAGAGGACTTCCGCGTGGGGGAACTTCAGAAGGTCTATTGGTCCTGAGAAAAAATGGACATTCCATAACAGGAAGCTTTGGGTTCCCCAGTACTTTGGTTTTCAGGCTTCCCAAGAGGAGAAAGAGGCTGCATTTAGGCCAGAGAGTTACAAACCTGGAACAGGGGCTGCAAACCTGAATGCTGGGAGCTACGAGCTACAGGGAATGGTGGTGAATCCTGGACATGTGAGCAGGGGCTGGTGCTATCAGGACCAGCAATGACTCACATCATGGTCCAACACCCACCAGCTTCAGCAAGGCCAAGTTTTTGGAGGTGGAAAAAGAGAAGGAAACAATGTTCTGAGACTTTTCTGTGTCTTTTTTTTTATTTATTATTTTTTTCCCAGGAAAGCAAAGTCCTGCGAATAAACTGTTGACTGAGCTCAGCCAGCTCACCTTATCTATGCTTGGGAGCACAGCTCAGCCCCCTCCAACACCATGGATTTGCCATCATTCCTGCCACCCACATAATCACTTCAGTCACACCACACTCTGCCCCACTGCAATTTCACAGCTGCTCTGTCAGGGGGAAATCACAGTGACTTGGGCTTGTTTGAAAGCATTACTACTGTGCACTGCCTCTTAAGAGGACACTGGTTTGCACAGAGAGGGATTGGTCGTGGTGTGACCCTTATAGGGTCCAGAGCTCTCCAGTGACTCACTTGTCACCAAGAAAAGTGCTTACAGAAACAAAGGATGCTGAGTCTGGGCACCTGGGGATGGAAAACAGAGCCCTTCCCATGCCAAGTTCTCCCCTAGACTGGGAAAGGTGTAGGGCATCAGGCTATGAGGCAGGACCAGGTTTCAAAGCCTTTCCCCACTCCAGATTTTCCCTGGATTGCTCAAAATAAATTTCAGAGATCTTTTTCTCTCAGAGGTGTGCAAGAGATGCTCTACTGGCTGCCTCTGTGGGTACTAAGCGCCTCAGCCCTGTGCCTGTCCTTCAACAGTGGTGTAGGCTCGGCCAAGCCTGTAACCCATCAGGTGGATGATTCCTCAGTGCCTCGGGTCTCACGCTCCCAAAAGCATTCATGGGCTTCCCTTCCAGCAGAACACAAAGGGGAGCAATGACAAAACATCCATCAAAGTCAGGCTCAGCACACATGGTTACACAGCAGCATAAAGCCACAGCTCTGGCAGCTGTCAGGAGCCAGTGATGCAGCGGCTGGGATCCAGAGGAGGAGAGATATGTTTGATTTGGCCAATATACAGACACAACATCCCAATTTCTCTGGTTTTCTTTCAGTGTTATATGCATTTTTTCCTCTGTGCATCCATCAGTTTCAGCAGAGAGGAGGAATGGCAGGTGGCTAAAACAATCCTCATCATCTTGTGCCACTTGTGAATGTGCTGTGATAGTCAGGGTGCTTCCCATGACCTCACGGTGTGCACGTAGACGCAGAGGATGGGACTGAAAACGGGGAAAAGGACTCAATATTTCCATCCACGGCATTATGGATCTGATTTTCTCTCACAGCCGAACAAAGCATTGATGTATTTAATAACCACTGGGCTGTGCTGAGAGTGCACTAGGGTTTTTTTGAGGTACCTTCCAGTGGATGCTGCGTGGTACCTCAGCAGGTCACCTCTGCGAAGTGCTGTGGCATGAGCCTCTTCGCAGGGCAAGTGCCAGAGGAGGGCCAGCACAGCCCAGGAACAGGAGTGAAGTAGCTGTCCCAAAAGCCATCTCACCTCTACGTTTTCCCCTTCTTCAGCGCCCAGGGCAGAATCACCCTAGTGGGAACTGCTGCCAGGAGCGGTGAGAGCCCCCGCAGCCCTGCGCATCCCCGGGAGCCCCGTGTCGCTCCGCGCCAGTGCCGCTGCCCCGCGCCCGCCCCACGCAGAGATTCAAGTGCCATCTAGTGGCACTCGGGGCCCCGTGGGACAGACGGGCGTCCCCAGCTCCCCGGCAGAGAGACTTCCTCTGCCCACCGCCTCTGCACGCCGCTTCCCAGCCGCTCTCCCTTATACTCCGCAGAGACACCCTTTGCCATCACTCCACAGCCCCTTTTCCCCACCTTCGTGTAGCCTCCTCCCCCGATCTCCACCTTCCGTCTTTTCCCCATTGTCTTATATCTCCCCCACCCCTTTCCCATGCCCCTACATCCTCCCTGTCCTCCACGCCGGATCAGGGCTCTGGTCACCTCCCCGTGGGGTTGTCACACAGTGCAGCAGGCTCCAAGGACAAGGACTGCAAAGCCACTGAAGAACCCATCTTCTCCCAGGCTCACAAAGCAGGGAGATGGCTTTGCAATGGGACTGTCTGGCCTGTTCATACTCCTGAGCGTCTCTGTTGTCACCTCCATGCCCTGTCCCACCAGTGACATCCCCGAGGTGACTCTTGCTGCCTCCCCAGTACTGGAGCTGCACAGAACCTGCGGCAGGGGTGCTGTGGGCCCCACCAGCAGCTCCCCAAGGGTGGCTTCGGTGGACCTTGTCAGTGGTAGGAGCCACGAGGGGGCTCCAGAAACCCGTCAGAGATGGCGGAGAAATGCCAGGAGCAGAGCCTGCATCTCGTGTGGGATGAAGGAGAGATGCTAAAAGCAGAGTTCAGGTCTCCTGGAGAACGAGATATTCTCCAGCATCCCGGATGGAGGAGAGCAGAGGAGATGTCACAACTCAGACCAGGAGTAGGATCTACCAGAACTTTTTTCCCTGTCACGTATATCATGACAAGGAGCAGTGCACGTGTGGCAATGTGCCCAACACAGGGCTTGTGCTGGCCTGACCCAGAGGGTTTCAGGGTCACAAACATTTGGAGGATATTGGCTTTCAGTGTATAACCATTCATACAAGTCATAGATTTACCCCACAGTCTTGTTCCTGTGGCTCCACACTTACCCATCACATCTGTTTTATCTCTGTCTCAATGTTGGGGTGTTATTTTAAGGAGGTGAATACACCCCCAGAATTAAATACATGCTTTGGACAACCCTGCTGATCTCAGTCCTTGATGAGCATCATGGACATGCAGAAGTAACTCCAGTGATGACCTCTCCAAGTATGGGAGACATTGGTGAGAAAGCAGGTCCAAGCCCGTCTGCTGGTCTGTCCCAGTCTAACTCCACTGTTCCACCAGCACCTGGGGAAGGAAACACTCCTTCCTAAAAACTCAGCATGCCCACTCCTGTCACTGCATGGTGACGCCTCAGATAATATTTTGCACGTGCCCCAATATTGTGGGATCTCCACATCCCTGGCATCACTGCTAGCTGTGATGAGCCAGCATGGATGTTTCAGGTAAGGAGCAGGTAACAGCACACATGACACAAGGTGACCCGTGCTGGCACCCTGCCTGGACAGCACCAGATCTTCCTCTGGTGGCCTTTTTTGCCTTTACTCTTCATGGACACTTCATGCAGCCATGTGAGTGGCCAGGCCTGGCCCTCCTCTCTAACAGACGGGAACAACACTGGAGAAAAGGCATTCCAGCTGGAGCAGCTGAATCAGGTTCAGCACCACCTTCCCTTTGCAGGTCCACAGCCGCCTCCCCACCAGCAGACTCTGCAGCACAGGGTTTATATTCTGCAGAGGGCAATCAGGGCTGATCTGCTGTAACCCAGGGAGGCAGTGCAATTAGCCAGACCAGCTCATTAGGGCTCCAGTAGGACTCCTTTGGAGATCTGAGGCCCTTAACAGAGGATTCAGCAATGCAGGTGTTGGGGCTGGAGTTTGGAGAAGGAGGCTGTGGGGATCCAGGAGGCTGCAGGCAGTTTTAGGCACTTGGGTTCAGCAGAATTGATTTTGTGGCCATTCAGCCACTGCCTCTCAACTGTCTTTAGGAGACCACAGCATCTCATGTAACATTTGGATAGGAAAAAACTGAGTCCTGAGCTGATCAGCGCAAGCTTTCAGGGAGATATGATCCTGCATGTCAACGGGGTTGGGGGATAGGGTCAAGCACTGGGTCAAGGAAAACCCCTCAGATTCAGCAGCCTAGCAGGGAAATCAGCTCAGAGGGCTGCTGATGGGATCTGCAATGTCCTGCCTCTTGGGCATCATCTCCTGCCTTCCAGAGCCTACACAGTCAGCATGGATGCTCTAAGCCTATGCAGCATCCACCAACATGGTCCAAAATCATGCAGAGCTTCTGTTATCACCTTACATTTCCCAGTCCAGCCTTGAAGTGTAAACACTGACTTCGACCCAAGGTGATCTGTCTTGAAAGAAGCATCAGCAGGCAAAGAAAATGTCACTTCAGAATTAGTACTGCCCCTGAATTAGAGAAGCCATTCTGAAAAGCTATAGAAGGCTGCTGTGATGGAAAAAAGAATGCATGAAGGACCCACCCCGCAAAACAGGCAGGGAAAAAATAGATCACAGTGTATTCAGGGCTCAGACAAGACCACACTTGCCTGCAAAAATAAATCCTTGCATTTGACACATTGCTTACATATTAATTAGTTTGATCAGCTTGCTTGGGTGTGTTAGCATGAGTGAGAGCTCATGTCTGTTTAGTGATAAGCTGTTAAAACTTCCCAAATAGAACTACAAATTATGGCAGACCAAGATCTTCCCTTTGCTCAGAGCCTTTCTCCTGTTTTACTAGTGCTTTTCCACCCATATTTTTCTATTTTATTTCACTGTATCTCTTAGGTATCATTTCTTTCTCAGTACAAAACGAGAGACTCATGGGAACAAGAGAAGCAGCTTCTGCATAGGAAGCCAAGGAACCATAACCCCCCAAAACACAAAGATAAGAAACGGGAAAAGAAAATTCTACCTTTTTTCACTCTATCCCCTTCCTTCCCAGCTCCTCCAGGATTGCTGGAGGGACAAAGCCTGTGCGGAGCTTGGAGGTGCCCTCGCCCTTTTAACAGCAGCTCCACAGCCTGACATCAGCGAGCTGTGGAGTCCGGGAGGGCTGGGAGCTGCTGCTCCAGGAGTGGTGCCAACACATCCCTGTTTCCCTGCCTCTTCCCGGCTCTTGTTTTTGTGTGCCTTTTAACATGCCACATGTGTATCTGTTCCTGCCAGTGGATGTCTGCAGGGTTTACATTAACCAGCTCAAGCTGAAGTTGGTAAACAGCTTTCAAAGTTTTGCTCCTCGTGTGTCCAAGGAGATTTCTGAATGAGGGAGTCCCTTGCATCCTTTGACGTCCTATGTCAAAATTCCCTTATTTTCAGCCCAGATAGATCTTCTTCCCACTTAGCTATGCAGACAAGGGAGTTTGGGTTGGTTTGTGCCTGGCACGGGGAGGGGAGATGAATCCCCCCTGGCTTAGCAGGGAGTGTTCATGTTTTCACCTGTTTCCTGAACAGGAGGGAGTCAGACTCAAAACCTGGAACTTTAGTGTTTAAAGTTCTCACTCCAGAGCAGAGTCCACATCTACAGCCGGTCTTTTGCCCTAGGACAAAGTACTGAATCCAGCATTTCCTCAGTTCTACAGGAGGATGCAAATTAGGGCTTGATTTTATCCGGACTGTCACAACTCCAAAGTTTCTTGGAAGCCAGATCGCCATCCCAAACGCTGCTCGGCACCAAGCAGAGATGCTGAAAGCAATTCCCGAGCGCCGATCCCAGCGGCAGCACCACCGCTAAAGCTATTTAGCCCCACACAGGGTTTTTTTCACATATTCTTGCCTTCTGTTTTTGCTGGAGCCTCAGACCCTATTGAGAGGCAAATTTTAGCCATCTGGCAAAG
>VZRN01000482.1:5903-52598 GCA_013397935.1 Dasyornis broadbenti | reverse complement strand
GGGGGGTGGAAAGAGAGAGAAAACACAATATCCATGGGCACACACACACATACAAAACTCTGGAGATTAGGGAAGACAAAAACTCCGCTGAATGCTGGAGCGCAGGGCAGCCCCGCGGCGGAGAGGAGGGAGAGGCGGGCGGGGAGGAGGGCTCGGATGCGAGCAGGTCTGCCTGCCTGCCTGCTGCCTGCCTGGATGTGGGGAACGGCTGCAGGCACGGGAAGGCGTGACCTGCATGGAAAATGCCAGACAACTCCAGACGCACACACACATAGGCGCGCACAAGCTCGCAAATCTCCGGACAGAGATAAGGCGGACAGTGGAGCGTTGGGAAACAGGCAACGCCGTCCCCCGCAAGCGAGCCATCGATCCTTCACACCAAATCCGCCGGGAAGCTCTCCCAGCAGTAAAATGAGGTGAGTACCTCCGCGACGGGCTGACCCCGGATTCCCGCACGCCGTGGGCTCAGGGCACGGCCGGGCAGGGGGGGCCGTCCTGCTGAGGAAGGGTTCTCGATGATGACCGCGGCTCCGGTTCCCCTATCCGTGAGCAAACAACGCATTGCTCATGCCCCGGCTTCGTGCCGCAGCCCAGCTTGCACGTCGGCATCCCGGCAAAGCCAAGAGACATCGGGGCGCGGGCACCGCTCTGCCACGGCCGAGGGCAAAAGGTGCGAGCAAGGCGGGACCTTCTTCACGGGCGCTTCAGGTATCTATGCACACCACAGTCATTTATCACCTTCACATGAGGTTAAGACTTTCCTGTCATGGGGAAGAAGTTTGATGCTGTTTTGCTTCCCCTGCTCAGGGGAAAGCAGAGCCGCACGAGAAAACAGCCTGTTGAAATGGAGGAGGTGATGCCCATTTACACCAGCTGAGCATCCAGCCCTAAGCATGTACTCTGACCAGAGGAGTAACAGTTTTTCCCTTCACACATTTTTGTGGTTTCAGAAAAGCTGTCAGAAAAAGGCATGTTCAACCTCACTCTGCTCAAAAGAAAAATCAATCTAAATTTCTCAGCTCCCATTTACTTTTCTTTGTAAAGAAGAGCTGAGAAAAGTGAGAGCACTACACTAATGAACCCCAGAAATTTACTGCCCTGGTTTTGAAAGAACACAGACAGGTTAAAAATAATCCACTAATGCAGCTTCAATTTCCTCACCAGCATACCTAAATCAAGCCCTGATTTTGAAACCAGGTGTACGTGTACGTGTGAGCAGTTCCAATGTCTTTTGTACACACCTACAAGCCTTTGCCAGGCCTTAATGCCTATTTTAGGAATTTTTTTCTCTAATGGCTCTAATTTCCTGCATGTTTCTTTTCCTTTGTATGCTCCACTGTGTGTAAAGAGCCTGAGGTCTGCTCCTGTTTCTGGGTCCTAAGCAATAGCACAGGCTTTTGTGTTCACACCTCTAGCATGGGTGGTGTTCTCTCCTTGCACAGTGAAATACTCGGTTCATGCTCCCTTTCACGTCAAATGAAGCTCAAGGATGGTGTGAAGTCAGCTGGACTACCATAGATTTACCTGTTCTCTCTGCTGTCCTCTGGGATAAACAAGTTGGTAACAAGTTGGGACAAACTCTTCAGGCTGAGATTTTTTAAAATATGGTTTTGATGACAAAACATCTCTATGGATCTCAGCCTCTGCATGTTTTTCCATTTTGGGAGAGGAGAGGAGAGGAGAGGAGAGGAGAGGAGAGGAGAGGAGAGGAGAGGAGAGGGTAACATGCTAGGTTGCCCTGCTAGGGCCTGGTTCCATCCTTGCTCAGCTGCAAAGATATTTGCTGTTTATTGAGAGCTAATGATCCCAATTTGGCAGGATAAGGCTAAGCAGTAATAATAATAATAATAATGATACTTAGCAGTTATTGCCATGATGCTTTCATTAGAGCAATTTAGACAGCATCATTATTTTATTAAGCATCCTTATGTTTATTCTTCCATTAAATGAAGATTTGCCCACCAGTGCCCCATTAGTTAATGAATGTGTTGCCAATGTCTGCTTCTCCCAGAAGTACAGGAAACACCGAACTCCTGATGGCACTTCAAGCTGGCTGGGAGCTGTGGAGGTGCTTTTGCATCACATGTGGCATCTGTGTCACCCACCTTCCAAAGGGGCTTTTCCTTCATGGGAGCTACCTGCAGCTCTCACCCTCACCTCCCAAGGGGTTGCTCAGGGTGCCATCTACACCTCCTCTTGCACAATCCACCTGGGAAAAGAGATGAGCCTTCAACAGGTGTTGTCACTGCTGGAGTTTCATTTCATCTCCTCACATGTGTGTTCCAGGTACCTCCTGGCCTGGCCCTTCTGTGCCTTGCTGCTCTGCGTGGCAGATGCCGTCGAGCTGACAGACATGTTTGGGGAGATCCAGTCTCCCAACTTCCCCGATTCCTATCCCAGTGACTCGGAAATGACATGGAACATCTCTGTGCCTGATGGATTTAAAATCAAGCTGTACTTCATGCATTTTGACTTGGAGTCATCCTACCTCTGTGAATACGACTATGTGAAGGTGAGCTGTTAGATCTCAGGGCAGATGGTGGGGTAGACAGCAGACCAGCTTGGCCGGCCGAGAAAGGGTAGTGCTGGAAAAGCTGGGAACAAGACAGTTTTCCCCATTTCATTGGGCTTAGGAGTTGTCATTCCAGTGGACCATGGGGACAACCCATGTAAGATGGCAGCATCCATTGGACTAACACTGAGTGGGACACCAGAGCCAGAGCTTTCCCACAGAGGAACAGATTTCTGAAAGTATTTGGGCAGCTATTTCTTACTGCATCCAGTGGGATTTTCACACCTATGGGCTGATAAAAAACCTATGGCTAAAGAACCAGCCTGTGCCACTCTGATGCCGGCAAGGAGGGCCCCTGAGCTGAGCACACTTTGCCAGGCCATGGCTGTGAGTGCACCTTGCATCCAGCCTGGATCCTTGGCCACGCCTTGCAGACTCTTGGGACACCCTGTCCAGCCCCCCAGGAAGCAAAACGGAAAGGTTAGACCTGAACTTGAGGCTGCTATGGAGGTTTCCAGGAAGCTGTCATCATGGCCAAAATCTCCAAACATTTCAGTCTTCTTCACATCTGGGCAGGAACCCACCCAAAACTGTGGTGGCCACACCCTGCACTGCCACAAGCAACCTTACCTCTTGCACCACAGATGTCTCCAAGCAGGGATCTCCTTCACATCCAGGACAAGAGGGCTCTCCTCATCTTTGAAAATGATCAAGTGTGGTGCTTCTGGCAGACCAGCAGTAGCAAGCAGGTGCTTTCTAGGATTGTCTGGCTGAACATAACCTTACAGCATCTCCTAGGACAAGCTCCACCCTCCCCCTCCACATAGAGGCAGGTGGAGCTTGCTTCCAGGTCTGGAACCACAGAACTTGGCCGTGGTGCTAGTTGCCAGATAATTTAAATTATTGTTTTATTCTTGTCCTAAGAAAACAAAGCAAACATTTGTGTGTTTTTTCCTCAAGGATCTGTTGCTCCCTGCTTTAATTTCCCCTTTGTGCTGGTACTCATTCTGCTACTAACAGCTCTCATTGAGGTTTGATTAGTTCTTTCTGCTTCTCCTGGATCTTCTCCAAGCACAAGGGCCAGGGACATATATAGAGATATATTGCTTTAAAACCCCAATAAGCTCAAGGAACAGATTTCTTGGAAACTTTCCCCATTCCAAGCTTTACCCCTCCTTCCACCCTTCACCCCCTGCTCTTTTTTCCTTTTTCATAAGGCTCCCTGTTATTTGGCCATGGTGCCAACTTGGCACCATACCTCTCCCTGCCGCTGGATTTCCATAAGAAGGCGGTGTTTTTCACAGGGATTTAGATCTCAGCTGTATAAATTTGCTCGGGGCTGTAACTCAGCTTGCGGAGCCTCCACCACAGAATTACATTTGAAAAGTGATGAAAATGGATGGATTATGGGAGATCCAGAGGTTACTCTGCTGGGTAAGGGTGCAATCTTGATGCCACTAAACCACTGGCTTAGAAAACATTAAGAAGAGCAGCAAATGACTCCACGGCTGTTTCCTTCTTGAGTTTGTGAGTCCAGTTCTGTCTGCACCAAGGCAAGGTGTAAAAACAGCATCAGTCCCCTCTTTGACAGAGGCCACAGTGCACAGCTATAGAATGTAGCTATAGACCTGGCACATACAAGTGCTTCTCTGTAATCCGCTGCTGGTCCCAGTGAGGAAGCTCAGGAGCACACAGGGTCTCTGAGTTCCATGGTATTCAATGGATTCCTCACCCATGAAGTTGTGCCATTGCTTTGTGAGCTTATGGTTAACTTTAATCTCTGCAGCACCACATGCCAGAGAGTAGCATAGGTTAAATATATATGCCTCTGTGTGTGTGAAGAAACACCTTCTTGTTTGTTCAGGGTCTTCATCATCTTGACTGCCATAAGAAAGAGGTTAAAAAGGGGCTGAGCAGGTGGGGACTCAGCACAGGACAGGCAAAAAGCGCCTGTGTCCTGGCCTTTCCTTTCCTCACTCCTCGGCTGCTGACACACCCAAGTTCTTAGGTGGTGTAGAAACTCATCCCAAGTGGTAAGCTCAGGGTGATCCGAGCTATAAATCCATACAGGCCTCTGCCTTCGGGGTGGTCTGCAGATGGGAACAGTTTCCAGAGCTCTGAAACAATGGCTAATTAAAACAATAGCTGTTCATTTATATGTATGCACATCCACGGGTGCACATTTGTGTGTATATATAAAAAGAATGTGGCTCTTAAAGAAATGCTCACAGGATGGGAGGCTTCTTTGTGTAGATGGGGTTGGCAGAGAGGGGAAGTGGCACTTCAGTAAGGAAGTGAGCCAGGAGGAGCAGGAGGAACAGCCATCCTCAAAATACCCAGCTGGAGAAGGCCCCCATATGCAGGTAGAAAACACCAGTCACACGCTGCGTCAGGAAGCAAAACCCTGGGTCCCAGACGCAGCCTGTCCTCAGATTTTGGATGGCTGCTCTCAGCCACCTGCCAGGTGTATGGGGACAGGGATAGAGCAGCCACCCACCCTGGGCTGCCCTCTTCCTGCTCCTGCCCTTTGCTGTGCTGCTCAGCAGGCTCTGCCCAGCTCATTACCATCCACAGGAAACTGATTGGGGGATTCCCCATTTATAGAAGATTTCAGTGTGGTTTGTCCCCTTTTCTGGAGTCAGCAATGAACACTTTGACACACAGGTCTGCAGCTCTGGCCCAGGCCACCTAAAAAGCTGCAGCCCTGACCAGAAAATCAGGTTAAGTGACCTGAAGAGTGTCACTGAGGAGCACTGTGGCAGAGGCAGGGAGATGGGCGATGAAATCCTGATTTCTGAGTAAATCCTCAAATTTATCATAGAGATCTGAGTCTGGGGACCTGTCTCTGAGGTTTTACACACTGCTCAGTCAAGGCCTGGAATGAAATCAGCCCCCAAGGACTTGGCAGCCAGCTACAGCCAGCTCCTTGATTGGAATGAAGATGGGGGGACACCCTGTCAGTGATTGACGAGGCACTGGCGGGGGACATGCAGGACCAGGGAACAAGATTGGTTTTTCATTCAGGGCAGCGCATGCCCAGCCTGGGGCTGCAAGAAGGGTGCACCGGACCCATGTACGCCTTCCTCTCCTCAAATGAGAGAGGAAAAACACAAATCAAGGTTTGGCATGAACTGGGGGGTCAGAAGGAGAGCATTCTCTTTTGGTCCTGTCAGCCAGCCCCAGCCAGGGGGTAATTCACCCCCTGGAAGTGTGGGGTCCCAAGAAGAGCATTTCAAACCCCAGGCGGCAGCTGGATGGAAGGGAGAGCCCAGGGCTTTGCTGCATGTCTTTCCCATGCAGAGGTGTCTGGTGGCACTGGCCACTTCCCTGTGCCACTGGGGACCAGTTACTCCCAGTGCAGGGAAAGGAGGAGGATCAGGCATGGGAGCAAGTCAGCAGCTCTTGCAGGATCCCAGGATCCTGCCTGGGTCTCTTTTCACCTCCAGGGAACAAGCCTTGCCCAGAAATGGGGCATGTGGGTGCAGCTGCCACGTGGGAGGGGACAGTCTCTGGACACCAAGCCAAATCCACAGCACAGGAAACCAGCCATCCTCCTTTGTTCCCCGTGGCAGGGCTGCCACGTATGTGGAAATTCGGGGCAATTTTATGTTTGCATATGAAAGGACCCTTGATGCATCATGGGGAGAGGATCTCCAGCAGACTTGGATGGAGGATTGTGCAGAGCTGTCCCTGCTTCATTCCCAACAGTCAGTAGCAGCAGCATTGTGAAAAAAAGCCTCGTTGCTCTGGGTGTTGCCTTCTTGCCACACTCCACGGGGCCGCTCGACGGGGACAACTTCATGCCCTGCCCTGGCTCTGAGCGTCTCCTCCCCATGTCATGTTCCCAGTGTCTTCAGCCCAGCACTGCAATTTCTCTGCCTAATGAGCCATTTATATATATTACAAGTGGTATGTTTGGCCTTCATCAGTCCAATTAGTGCATTCCTGGAGGGCTGGAGGGGGGGCCGGTGGCGGCTGTGTTTCCGTATTGACGATAGCCTGCTCCTCTCCGGCAGCAGACACCAAACTGCTGGGCCAAATTCTACTCGGTGTTCCTAGCATTTTGTTAACCCCCTGGCTGCAGGAGGCACCTCCAGAGCATCAGTGATCCCCAGCATCCCCAGCACCCTATGCCCTGGGGCAGCCTTTTTTTCATTGTCAGCTAGGGCATCCCAGCTCTTGTCCCCAAGGGGGTAAATCAACATGGGGAGAAAGAGGCCCCACAGCTTGGGGTACCCCTTAGCCACAGCACCAGCCAAAACGCAGATGGACAGAGCCACAGCCAGGAAGGGACTCCAATCTGCCTCCATCCAGAAGGGCAGAAGTCTTAATGAGGGATTGAGGATGCAAGAAGAAACAGGGAAGACAGCAGGAGGCATTGGCAAGGGTAAATTTAAGGCACAAGGGTGTCACTATATTTTATTTTTCAAAGGAGGATTCTTTCAGCGTATTTTTATTGGGAATTTCTCTGTGGCAATTGATATTTCCCTCAGGGACACATCTTCTCTAGTGAAAACGTCGACATCATGACCCGAGAGGGAGAAACTCCAAACAAACAACCAGGATTTAATTACCAGCCTGCTTGCTGGATGTAAATGATCTACAAAAAAAGTATACAGTCCGCAGCAGAAGCAGCAAATATTAACCAGAGATGATGACCTCTCTGTTTAGTTTACTGCTGAAGGACTGCCTCTGCTCCCTGTGGCTCAGGGCATGGGACCCTTCTCAGATAAGGAGCTGTGGATACCTCCAGCGAGGAGAGCACAGCTCTCCCGGGCCCCATCCTGTCGCTCCAGGGTTGAATCCAGGGATGCTGGGGACAGTGTTGGGGCTGGCCCCATGGCTGGAGGATCCTCTGGATGAGACACAGGGCACTGGGAAGATTTTCCTGCACTTTGGGAATGCTGTGCTGCAGGTCCTGCACTCTCTGGGGCTGACGGGAAGCCCTCACAGTGGCTCTCAAGTCCTGGCAGAGGTGACAGTCACCAGCCCCACACATAGTAGCTGGCTGGAAATTCCTCCTTCGCACAGCTATCTTCAGAAAAAGTATTTTCTGTGTAAGAGGCTGTGTCCCACGTGCTAGTGCAGCCAAGTCTGTGCGTCGGGGCTGAAATGCCTTTTTTCTTCGCTTTTGGTGATGGTACTCCTGTTTTTGAGTCTGAAACACTATTTCATTTCAAAACAATTTTTCAGATTTAAAAGCAATTCTAAAGCACCACAGTATATTTCAAAGGGATTAAAACCAGATGGAGCCCAAATTACTTGTTTTCTTTTTTCCCCCAGAATGCTGTTACAAAAAAAAAATTCAATTGGGTTTCTGTCCCCAAAGCAGGGTGCGTGTTTTTTCTCGAAATTCCCAAAATTTATCATCGGAAAGAGTCTCTCTTTTCTGGCCAGCTACAGCTTGTATGAGAGGATGGAAAATATCTGGAGGCAATGTCAAGGCATGCTGAGTTGCCATTTCCATGTTGGCTTTTCCTGGTGTGAACGAGTTTCCGCCTGTTTGTTCTGCCCTGGGAAATTTCCCTTTCAGCCCCAGACCCTCCCCAGCAGGCACAGCTTGAGGGTCTCCAGGTGGCAGGGGTGGAGTCACAGAAGAGTCTCACCTTGCTGAGGCCAAGCAAGCCAGGGACAGCATTCCAACACCTCCAGGATCCCACGGGCCCCCAAGAACATGACTCTTTTCCCCAGGCATGTGCTGGGGGGCTGCAAACTTCATTACAGCCTCAACGGCGGTGGCTTGGCATGAGCGGTGGCGGGCTGGCTGGTGGTGTTCATCACATTCCTCTGCCGAGGCTTATTCATATTCAAATCCCCTGACGGAAAGCAGGCAGGGTGCTGGGAACTGCCTGGGAGAGGTCGTGGTTGAGACAGGGGTTGGGGATGGGATGTGTAGGAGAAGGAGGTGCATCAATGCTGGAGAAAATAGCAAGGAAAAAGTGAAGGGGGTTTCCAAGGAAAACGGAAGGGTTTTCTTCAGGGATTACAGTGCTTTAAGGCACAGATAAGGCTGTGTTTTAAAGGAATGCACATGCTGACATGCCAACAGGGCACCCTGGCTCATCATTCCCCTTCCTCAGCCCTCTGGGTGCTTGGTCAGAGTCCCAGCAGTGCCTGGAACCACAGGTCTGCAGCCAGACAGAGACCCTGGGTGGCAGGGAGGGGACCAAGCTTGTCCAAAGGCAGCCCAGGGGACAGAAACAAATCACAGCTGCTGCTTTGAGCTGATGCAAAACCCATAGGCAGGAACTCCTGTGGGCTCTTCACACAGATTCTGCTGTCTGGTTGGTGTTTGAGCCATGGGAAGAGGTGAGGGGAGGCATCTCAGGTACCAACAGCTCTGAGTGGGAATGACACAGCCCAGGGCTGATTTTCACACCCCTCCTTCTGCACCACTTCCCCATGTCCTCATCCCACCTCCCAAATGGGCTCCCACCCTGCAACCTCCCCTTACACCCCGCAGCTCTTCCCGACATCTTGGATGCTACCTGCACTTGGCATCTGCTTCATAGGTACCTCCAGGCAGAGCAGGCAGACCTGAGTCCTTGTGCCCCATGGAGACACTGGTGAGTCCTGGCAGGGGACAGGCTGGGCAACCACAGGCAGAGACATGAGCTCCTGGACACAGAGAATGATTCCAATCCCAATCTGACCTCCCCAGTGAACACACAGTGGGCTCTCCAGGCTCACTCCTTCTTTCTGCTAACAGATTGAAACTGAGGACCAGGAGCTGGCAACCTTCTGTGGGAGGGAGACAACAGACACAGAGCAGGCTCCAGGACAGCAAGTGATCCTGTCCCCAGGGCCCTACATGGGGCTCACCTTCAGGTCCGACTTCTCCAACGAGGAACGCTTCACCGGCTTCGATGCCCATTACACTGCCGTGGGTAAGCAGCATTTGAGCCTGCAGGACCTGCTTGCTAGGAGAGGGAACCAAATTTGCAAGGACCACAGCTTTGGGCTCTCTGGCAAGAAACGAACTTGTGTGCAGCCCTTGGGCCATGTAGGACTTGCTGGGTGCTCATGGGACCCACCATATGGGATAACTGATTTCTCAGTGTTGTGGCAAATGTCCCCTCAAGGAGTGAGATGTGGAGAGCTGCAGGGTGATCTCCCTTCCTTGTTAACTCCATTCTAGATGTGGATGAGTGCCTGGAGAAGAGTGATGAGGAGTTGGCTTGTGACCACTACTGCCATAACTACATTGGCGGGTACTACTGCTCCTGCAGGTTCGGCTACATCCTCCACTCCGACAACAGGACCTGCAAAGGTACCACACAGTCACAGCCCAGACACAGGGATGGGCACACAGAGGGTCCCTGAGTAGGCATCACATCTACCTTACACAGGCAAAATGGCCCTTTTTTGCTGCCAGGAAGGATGAGGTGCCTCTTCCCCTACAAACCAGTAGTCTGGGACGGCTTCTCCCAGGGGCTGTGCTCCTCAGCTAAGCCTTATAGACCTCCTCAAATCAGAGAAATGAAAAAGTTTAGTCTCTGCTCTGAATCTGCATCACGTAGATGAGCTGGGACTAGCTCTCAGCCCAGGGCTTCTGTTCCATGGGCATGTTTGGAAGTTGGCTGTGTGAGATTCTCCTTGCATGGCACATATTTGGGATCCATGGACCCGTGTTTGGAATCCATGGATCCACCAAACAGACCCCACTCCACTTGGAGGATTCCTGAGTGTGGTCAGATCTGGGACATGACTGTTAGGAACCTGACAGAGCCATGACTGTGTTTCAGTGGAGTGCAGTGACAACCTCTACACCCAGAGGAGTGGGGTGATCACCAGCGCCGACTTCCCCAGCCCCTACCCCAAGAGCTCGGACTGCCTGTACCGGATCGAGCTAGAGGATGGTTTCTTCATCACCCTGAACTTCGAGGACAGCTTTGATGTGGAAGACCACCCCGAGGTGACCTGTCCTTATGATCACATCAAGGTGAGCTGGGGTCTGCACTCTCCTCTCTCACTCGTCTTTTGTGTCCCCAGTGCCCTGGTGATGGGAAAGAAATCACCCCAGGCTAAACAGGAGTGATGCAATGAGCAGGAGTCCTGTGCTTTATTGGTCCCATGTCTTTTACCACACCTGATTTTGACCCTGTCAGCCAACAGTGACCCTCTTACTATTCACATCCCCCAACACACAGTGCTAAAGCCCCACTGACACCACTGCAGCCTCATCCTTTGACCTCAGGGATCAAAGAGCCCCCTCAAACCACCCACTCATCTTTGCCTTGGCAGATCAAAGCAGGCCTAAAGGAGTTTGGACCTTTCTGTGGAGAAAAGTCCCCAGGACGCATTGAAACCCAAACCAACAGCGTGCAGATCCACTTCCACAGTGACAATTCTGGAGAGAACAGGGGCTGGAAGCTGTCATACACAGCAATTGGTAACTCCTGCTACTTACTTCTGGTTGCTGGGCTTGGGAACAGCAAGGGCTTTAAAAACCTTGCAGATGGGCTCCATGGGTTTGGTGGTCCACGATTCTGTCTCCAGAAAGGATCTGTTCCAGAAATCACAAGAGGAGAGGCACAGAATAACATAGAGCCCTCCCTCCAAAGCGTGCTTTTTTCCCCAACAGCAAATGAAACAAGATCACATTGCAAAGCAGAGCACTTTTGGGCAGGATAATTGCACAAGCTACTGATATTAGCTCCCAGATTTATAATGCTCAAAGCTAGAGAATTACAGACTGAAGGAAAGACCTGGAGCCTCCATGCCTTGTAGAAGAGCCTGGATAAACCATACCAGTGTAGACTAAGAGTAAGAGCAAGGCAGAAATGCTCAGGTTCTGCTACATGGGCTGGGTGGAAGAGCTGGGACTCTGCATTTGCTCCATTTATTCTTCTGTTTAGCTTCATTTGCTTTTTATTCAAAGGAAACCCATGCCCACTGGTGCAACCACCAATCAATGGGAAAATTGAGCCTTCTCAAGCCAAATACACCTTCAAAGACCAGGTTGTCATCAGCTGCAACACTGGATACAAAGTGCTGAAGGTATGGATTGACAGCATGGAGCTGGGAATATGGGTAGGAAGAAGATCCTTCCTCTCAAAGCCATTGCATCTCTGGCAGAGCAAACACAATCACACACCATCGTGACCCCCTTCCCAGGAACAAGGAAAACAGCTCCTCTGAGAGTCAACACCTTTCCTTTCCAAACACACAGAGGAAGAGAGGAAATGGTGCTTTCCTAAACCACCCTCTCAGTGTCCTCCCAGAGCCAGCAAGCTCATAGAATATCAGGCTTGGCTCCTCTGCCAGAGAAAAAGTCAGCAAAAGCCCTGAGGGAGCTGCCTGGGCTCTGCCTGCCCCCCACCTCAGTGGGCACTGGCTCAGCAGCCTTGCAGAGACCAGCCTTCACTGACTGGGAGGTCCTCAGGGACTTGGGGACAGCTTCAGTGAGTCAAGGGCTGCAGGATTTTCGCAGGCTCCCTCTGGGAAACAGTTGAGAACCACAGGGAATGTGGCTGACTCATGAGGTGGCTGTCTCCCCTCCAAGCCAGTAGCCCACTTCGACTTCTGACTTGGGTATTTCTCTGATCTCCTCCCAGTCCCATCCTTCATGCAGAGCTGCCTCCTTACCCATCCCATCATTTACAACAGGAATAAATTACTCCAGTTCTTTGGCTTTCAGCATGCCACCGAGTTGCTGGCAACAAGAAAACTCCTCAAGTTTTTCATTATTATTTTATTGCAATTTTTAGCTTAAAAAGTCCTCTTCCAGGGGAGGCTGGATATAACTTGACTAAATCACCAAGAAATTAGCTTTTTATTGAGAGATATAAGTTTTTGCCTTGAACATTGATAGGGGTTTTTTTGTTGGCACCTTCTGCACAGGATAACATGGAAAGTGACTCCTTCCAGATTGAGTGTCTGAAGGATGGGACATGGAGTAACAAGATCCCTATCTGCAAAAGTAAGGACACCCTTCCCTACCCTGCCAATGGCCCTTTCCTGCTAAAATCATTTCATGCTAATGGGAGCTGCCCTGCCAGAGTGGAGTTCCTTACTCAGAGACACAAACCCAGCCAGAGAGGCTATATAACCCTGCAAAGCTCTTTTGGCTTGTTCTTGGATAACAAGGGCTCAGGCCAAATGCCACAAGCAGGAGATTGGTGCTTTTATTTAGATTACTCGGACAACTTGATTTGTGAGCCACTTTGCTGTCTCCCTGTCAAAGAAAGAGCAAGCATGGCTCTTGAGAACTGGCTCTGTCAGATAAACCTGGGACAATTTGGGACAATGTAATTCCTAGTCCAAATTTCCTTCCCAATGGAGACTTTTAAGATGCAAGGCATTAGAAAGGTGCCAGGTACTAGCCTAAACTGGGCACTACTCAGATAAGTGAAAGAGAAGAGAAAATTGTCCAGATATTTACAAATCTTAAAATGGGAGAAAAGGGAAGAAGAAAAGAAGTGCCATTTGAAAGGACAGGTGATGATTTGAATCATCTCTTCTTTCACCTAACCCGGCTCTTCTCTCAGCTCAGACTTGGGAGATGTACCTGATCACACCTTTTCCCTTCCCTCGAAACCTCTCAGCCCTCAGGGAGGCTCTCACTACTGCTCAGTGCTGTAAGTCTGGCCCAGAGAGGAGAAAAGCAGCAAATATGGTCAGAGATTGTCCCAGGTCCTTCCAGGAGAGGCAGGAGGGGATGCTTTCTTGGGGTGTTGGGATCCAGACTCTCCTTATCTGGGCAGACTCTTTTTCTTTTAATAACATTGTGCATCTTACCTTAGAAGAAAGAGTATTTCTGGAGTCTTAATCCATGTTTTCTCAAGCCAAATGGAAACTGGGAGGCTCTCAGATCTGTTAAATAGATTCATATCTGAGAGGGCTCCTTAAAAAGTGAGGATCAGTGATGCCTCTGCCCTACTGATGAAATCCCCACTCCCACATTCTCACTACCAGAGTTTCCCATTGATTTTATCCAGCTTGACCAATGACCAGATAAAAAATTTGCATTGCCTAAAAAATAGAACAAAATCTAGGTAAATATTTTTGACATAAAAAAGGATTATTTTTTGAAAAAAACTGAAATGATTACCTGAATTATTCCAGCTGGGCTGGAACTGATCCCTTCTTGTGTAATATGACTCACTACACTAAATTTCTAAGACCTTTTTAGAAAGTCAAGAAGCCCCTAAATGGGCAATTTAGGCCTCTGGACTGCAAAGACTCCCACCTCCGAGGGATGTCTGTGCAGGCAGGGCACAATCAATGCAGAAAATAGAAAACTTCTCAGGAAGGCGGATAAAATCCAGCTTCATAGCCTGGAGAGGCTAAACAGAAACCTGTGACAGCTTCTCCCAGCCACTGCCCCCAGGTTGCACTGGCTGAGTAGAGCAAGGGGGTCCCCAGCAGGGCCCTGGCTCCACCAGCATCCGCGGCACCCTGGCACGGCTCACAGGGACCTCATTAACGATTTCTGGTGCTTTGGGGGCTGGGTTTCCTGCATGTCTCTCTCTGCTCATCTACTAATTGGGCTTTCTCTCTCTGCTCTCCTCCTCCCCCTCTGCTTTCGGTGCAGCTGCAGATAGAGCCGACAACCAGACAGAGGGAAGAACCGGTTTGGAGCAAGTGGCCGCGTGAGGCTGGCGCCAGCCGTGCCACCCCGACGGGCAGCCTGTCTCAATGCCCCTCTCTGATCTGTCCAGTACCCAGGGCAGGTTCCCTTTCCATTGGCATGGCTGCCAAATCCATCTCTGTGGCTTGTCTAACCGGCATGGCACTCTTAACCCCCCGTGCCTGGTGCTTTCTTAACTCTGTCTCAAGAAGGGTGAAGGAAATTGGCATCGAGCTCCCCTTTCCCACTGCCACGCTGCCCTACGGCAAGGAAGCCATCTGGCCCCAGCATCGCTGCCTAGGGACCAAGTGCTGCTGCTGGCTCCCGGCATTCCTGCATCCTTCTTTCTCCACTCAGATTCCTGGGCCGCCTTGGGCCCCACTCCAAAGCAGCTGCTGTGCAAGGATTGCGGCGCTGCCGCCCAGTTGGTTGGTGGGTTGAATTCAGTCTCCCACTGTCCTTCCTCACTGGCCCAGCATTGCAAATAAGAAACACTCCTTCCTCTCCTCTCTCCAAGAGTTCTAGTGCTTTTCAGACCCTCTGGATAAGGAGGCCTAGAGGATGGGTTGGCATTACCAGCCCTTTCCTGCAGGCACCGAGCCCTGGCACTGTCACAGGAGGGTGGATGTTCCTCCACTTCCCCTTTGCTCCTCACAGCTGGCCCAGCTGAGGTGAGGATAGACTGGCCTCAGGCTAATTACAGCTGAAGGAACTCAGAGGCTGGTATCTGCCCCCATTCACATCCCCAGGAGCCATGGGCATGCACCCCATACTCCCTGGGGCATTGGAGGCTTCACTAGGAGGATGCTGGGATGTGGACCAGAGGCTGGGAGAGGAGGAGGAGGAGGAGATGTGTGTGTTGGGGAGGTCAGTCCACTTCTGATCCTGCAAAGGCAGAGATGCTAAATGGTCTCTTTCATGAGGGAAAACTCTGGAAATGCTCACAGAACAAATGCCCTCCCCTCACCTTTCCAGCAGGACCTGGGACACTGGTGCTGCAACATCTCTCTACAAGAGTCCATTCTCCAGGGATCAGGCCTGCCCAGGCCTGAGGGACACACAGGAGTGAGATGGGCTGTGTGGGCCAGTGAATGCTGCCCGGCAGCCATAAACGACCCCAGAGTAGAGGTGCAAGCCAGGATGGTCCCCCAACATTCATTCCCTCTTTCCTGCAAGTAAACAGGTACCCAGAGTCTCCACCCAGTCTGTCTGCACTCACACACTCATCCCATCACCTGCTGTCCCTACAGAAAGTAGAGGGGACCCTAGTGAATAGTGAGCTGCAGTATTTTGCCATAAACCAAGCTTTTTTCACCCAAGCAATTAGGCAATCCCTGATTCTAGCTACTATGTCTAGTGAATTCTCTCTTTGTTAGCCTGGATCAGTTAGGACTGCTGTCCTAGTCCGCTTCACATCCTGGAGCACATGGAAACCCACAGACCTCACATCATCCCCATCCACAGGACTTGCCTTCTGCAAAGTCACTATATCCCTATCAACCCCTCATCCTAAACATGGAAGAACCCAGCTCCACAGCACTGCATTTTCTGGCAGGATCAGACCCTGGTTCCTGCCCTCCCCTGGGGCAGGTCCCCCAGGACGGGGTAGGCGGGAGGCTGCACAGCATCACCTGAATGTGCTGTGAACTGCCCACACGGCAGGGAGCTGCAGCTCCAAGGGGGTGACTCCTGGATTCGGCAGACAAACCCTCTCACAGCCTGGGGTCCTTCCTGGTGTGCTTGGCACAAACCCAACATGGGGGACAGGCTGGGGGGAGAGGCTGGGCAGGGCACTCTGAGGGATCATGGGGAGAAAGGGGACCATAGAGAGGCCATGGGAAAGGACAAGGGCATCCCAAAATTCTTCTCCCTCCAACAGAGCTTGAGTTAACACCAGGGATGGGTGAAGCAGATGCAACCCTGCTGATGTCCTGGGGGATGGAGCAGGTTTGGTCTCACCCACGTGCACTGCCCTCATCCCTGCCTGCAGACCAGCCAAGCCACACTCTCAATGTCCTTCATCTCCTGCTGATACAGGACAGCCAGGACCAAGGGTTGTTTCACCTGATCTGTAAATGCTCATCAGCACTGTTTGGTGAGCAAGACCAGAGCAGGAAGGACAGGCCTGTGCTCTCAGCAAAGCCTCATGCATCAAGGAGCACCCCTGATGCACAACTGGTGAATCACTGCCTGGTCCACTTCTCCAATGCAAAGACGCACTCTCAGACCATCTCACAATAGACCTCACCTGCCAGAACAAGCTTCTTCCCCTCTCACTGGTATAGCAGAGAGATCTCGCACTACATGGAGGGGCTTCCAGGTCTGGAGTCTCCACCAGCATGAGTGGTGTTGGCTGCACAGCCTGTGGTTGGGCCATCCTGCTGGTGTTCCATGGTGCCACTCACATGCCCTGTCTCTGCTGGGTGGCCGTGAGAGAGTTTCGCAGAGCCAGGCTGCCCTACCAGGGCAGAGCCTTCTGCTGCCATCTGAGGCTATGTCAGGCTGTGCCTCCTGCAGTGCCATACAGAAAGGGGACACAGGATTATGCAGGCCCTTGGTCTGCCCCACAGGACCACTATCCCATGCTAAAGCCCAGCACTACCTGCCTGCTGGCTGGCTGAGCACCCCAAGATACAGCACAAGGTTCAACCCCCCTTCTGTGTTGGCTTTCAGTTGCTGAATGCAAAGCGCCGCCGGAGCTGGAGCATGGCTTTGTCACCTTCTCCACCAGGAACAACCTGACCACCTACCAAGCAGCCATCCAGTACCACTGCCAGCACCCCTACTACCACATGGCCCCCAACAGCACCGGTGAGCAGTGGGGCCAGGCCACGTCCCCACGGTACAGTGTGGGTGGGCATGAAGGGTGCAAGTGGGAGGAGCTTGGGATAGAAGCTCTAGGGTTTTCTGCAAACAGCAGGCTGTGGAGGTAGCGTACACATACCAAACCCTGTGTCTGCCCTGCCTGGGCTGTCAGACTGGACAAATCCTGCTCCACAATGAGGTAGGATGGAGTTGGCCCTGCCTGCTGCTTTTCCTGAGTGTTTCACAGCCTTGGCAGAGCAGTGTGGGTGTTCTGCCTTCTTACCCTGCCATCTGCTCCCTGCAGACTATTAAATTTTCTGTGACTCTGTGAAAGGAGCTGCTGCTGGAGAGAGCACCAGGTCCAGTAGCCTCAGAAAGGCTCCTCATCCCAGCACCCAAATATTCAGCGTAGATAAAGCAGAACAGATACCAGTGGGATCATATCAGACTGAGTCTTTCCTACCATCCCCCTTGGTCCACAACCACAGAAAACTACAAGGTGGTTTACAGCACCACAGGTCTCTATATTCTTCAGACCCAGCTCTGGGCAGTAGAAATGGTGCATACACACCCCAGCCCTTCTTCCTTCTCCTCCCTTAGCAAGCAAAGTCAAAAGAATTCCTCACATTCTTGTCTCCTTGCTTTTATCTCCCTGTACATGGTCCCAGCATCCCGTATAAATTAGCAGAACGGGCATTGGCAGCATTTTTATGCAGAGGCAGCTGCCAGCAGAGGCTGAAGCCATAGCACAGCCCTCCAGACAGCTCAAGGCAATGAAACTGAGGATGGAGACATGTCCCTGCATGGGGACAGGGCTACTATGGACCCCAGGAATGGAGCACAAAGGGCATTAAAAGGGAGGTCACTTCCTGCTCTGAAAAAGGGTTCAAAGGGCCCTGACAGCTGGGCAAGGTCTCCTCACTGGAAAGGACTACCTCCATGCCAGGAGCAGAGCTCAGCTAACACTTTGCTCTCTTCCAGCCACCTACACATGCGATGCATCGGGGCAGTGGAGGAGCGATGAGCTGGGGACCAAGTTACCGTCCTGCCGACCAGGTACTGCTGCTGGAGCAGCTGCTTCCCATAGCCAGGGGTGTGGAGCAGGGGCACACAGGGAGGGGATGCTGTCATGCAGGAGCTGTGCTCCTGGTGACAGTGCCACATGCCTCAGCTATACCCATACAAGTGCCACAATGCAGGGCCAGGAGGGTGGTGGGGAATGAGGCTTCCTGCTACCCCAATTGGCCCAGATGGTCAGGGTGCAGTGGTGGTGCTGGGGTCACAGCCATCCCAGCTGTCAGGGCTCCCCACTCTAGCAGACAAGGAAACCAGCAGTCATGTTCCCAGCATCCCTGGAGAGGGCTTTAGCCAAGGGCAGAGCATTACCTGGCTGTCAGCTCTTCTTGGCAGTGTGTACACATCCAGTAGCAATTATCACTTCTTCAAGCCTTGCAGAAAAACCCAACTGCTTTGCAGGGAAGAAAAACTCCCAAGTCTTTCAGCAGTGGCAGAAATGTTTGCAGGCAGCAAGTTTCCAGGCCAGGCGCCTGCTCGGGATTAAACAAAAGCTCTGGAAGAGTTTCTGGTCCTAGCCAAGCATGGGGCCAGGCTGGCTGGCACGTTGGGGGCCTGGAGGCAGCTTGGGTGTGGATTGTGATGGGATGTGCAGGGATGGCTCTCCAGAGAGGTGCAGGAATCCGGCTGCCGTGCAGCAGCTGCAGCTTCAACTACCCTGGGGTTCAGACACTGGCCCAGCCCCATGGAGAGTATCTGCTCTCCAGCCACGCTGAGCCACTGCAAGGCTAGAGGAAGGACTCCTAAGATTCCCTGCATCCCACAAAACTCCAAGACCAGGGCTGTGGCTGCTCTTGTTGTGGCAGCTGCTCTTTGCATCTCTGCTTGATGTTTCAGCCTGAACTAATTTGAGCTGGGAGCATACGGGGACAGCTTTGGGGCCATAGCTGCTTTCATGGGCCATTTCCAGACCTTGTGATTAGTGACAGGAGTCAGAGAGACTTCAGGAAAATGGAAAATCCCAGAGAGAGGGTGACACTCTCCTGAGATCAGCATCTGCAGGCAGCAGCCAGCCAGCTGCTCTTCAGATCTTCCCCTGTGTCTCACGCACCTCCCCATCAATAGGAGCCTTTCTTCTAGGGCTCTCCGTTTCTGCCTCTGCCATTAGTGGGAGCATGTACAGCCTGGTCAGCATTTTTGATATGTAATTTAATAGAATAAATATTTGGCTGGATGTACTTCCTCTAAAACCATCTCCCTGGGACAGCCGTCAGCTTTGGTGCAGCAGAGCAGCTGGGCTGGGACACAGGAATTCTTTTCCTGAGTATGTTTTCTATTCCTTTCAGCATTGGGAAAGACAGGGGCATGGAGTACATGCAGAGACACATTCACCATGTTCCCTCCCTGCTAGAGTTACATTTTTCCTAGACCCAGACCCCATCCTCAACAAATCCACATTATCAGCTCCCAGTGCTCCTGCAGTGTTTCCAAGACTGATTCTCAGCCCTGGTCTGAGGGGTCACCACCCTGAGGGGTCAGACCCTCTGTTTGTGAGGCTTGGCATCCTCCCCTTGCAGCACAGGTGGCAATGGGGCAGAGTGCCAGCACTTCCCATGGAGGATCTGGGTTCTCTTTGCAGACTCAGAGGGATGAGACCAGCACCTGAATTGCTGCAGTTCAGGACTCTTTCAGATGTAGAAGGACAAGCCCAAACAGGCTTCCACAACCTTCCAGTGACATCAGCACCCCCAAAGCCACCTAGGAGTCCCCTTCCACAGTGCTGCCACAGGCATGAATCATCCCCAGCACCAACAGCCATGTCTCAAGGCTTAAGTTCCCCAGAGACAGGATTGTCTTTGCCCACCCTGTCCAACCCTCTCAGAGCCACCTTCAGCATCCTGAGTCACTCCTCTTCTTTAGACTGTGCCTGGATAAAGCTCCTGGGGGCAAACCAGGCACCATGTCAGGGCTCTTCAGGCATTAATTCTGGGTCTGTTGAAGAGCTGAGCAAAGAGGTTCTGGTTTGGCTGGCAAAATTGTAGTGACAAGATGCAGGGCTAAAGCCCATGGTGCTAGGCAACACCCCATGGCCAAGACTTCTCCAGCCACAGCAAATCCAGGAGGGCAAATGCTATGGATGTTCTCATGGCTGAGAGCACAGACCTTGTGACAGGTTGCAGAGTGAGGAGTGAGACTGGGCTGATGTCAAGCTCCAGTCCTCCCACCATCATTCCCCTGGGTTTCTTGGCCCACTGAACAGAATCTAGGCAAATGCCTGAAAGGTCTGGGAAGGGCTGGGTGAGGCTATAGGATTACTCATCTGGCCTTTTTGTTTCAGAAGTGGTGTGGATCTAGCCAAATCACTCCAGAAACTGAAAATGGAAAATAAAACAAAACTAAAAAGGACAAAAGAGAGTGTTTGGTTTGAAGATAACCAACCATGCGGTATAATCTACAGGGATACCCCTTTCCATTTATTCCCTTGATAAATAAGCTGGAAGTAACTGTCTTGTCCCTTCTGTCCCCAGTGTGTGGCCGGCCGGCTCGTCCTCTGCCTGGGATCATCAAGCGCATCATTGGCGGGCGGAACGCAGAGCCCGGCTTCTTCCCCTGGCAGGCCCTGATTGTGGTGGAGGACATGTCCCGGGTGCCCAACGACAAATGGTTCGGCAGTGGGGCCCTGCTCTCAGAGTCCTGGGTGCTGACAGCTGCCCACGTGCTCCGGTCCCAGCGGCGGGACAAGACCGTCATCCCCGTCTCCAAGGAGCACGTCACCGTCTATCTGGCCCTTCATGATGTGAGGAACAAGATGGAAGCTGTCAACAGGACGGTGGAGAGGATCATCCTCCATGAGGAGTTTGATATCCAGAACTACAACCACGACATCGCCCTGGTCAAGCTGAAGGAGAAGGTGACCATGGGGAAGTATGTCATGCCTGTCTGCCTGCCCCAGTTTGAGCACGAGCTGGAGGGGCCTCATCCCAACACACTGGGGCTGGTGGCTGGCTGGGGGATCTCCAACCCCAACATCACAGTGGATGAGATCATCAGCTCAGGCATGAGGACCCTGTCTGACATCCTGCAGTATGTCAAGCTGCCCGTGGTGCTACACGCCGAGTGCAAGACCAGCTACGAGTCACGCTCAGGCAACTATAGCGTGACTGAGAACATGTTCTGCGCCGGCTACTACGAGGGGGGGAAGGACACTTGTTTGGGAGACAGCGGGGGAGCATTTGTCATCCAGGACCCAGGAACGCGGAGGTGGGTGGCCCAAGGGCTGGTCTCATGGGGTGGCCCGGAGGAGTGCGGCAGCAAGCAGGTGTACGGTGTGTACACCAAGGTCTCTAACTATGTGGACTGGGTGGAGCAGAAAACAGGCTCCTCAGAGAGGTGGACATTTCTGGACCCAGAGCTGGAGAGATGAGTGACTAAGCAGCCTGCTGCCACCGCGGCTCCCTCTCTTGTTGTTGTTATTGTTTAATGTGCTCCAGACTTGGGTCTTTCGCAAGCAATAGCCATGATACTCCATGCATGCCAAGCCCTTGCCGGGTCATTTGTTTCGCTTGGTCCTGCATCCCTTCACTTGCATTCTTAGGAAATGCTTGCTAGGGAGCTGGAGGAGGGGGCAAAGGGCAGGATCTCAGCTGGTGTCCTCCGCCTGTGCTGCCCATCTGCAAACCTCACCCACATGTTCTCCAGGGAGCCTCCCTCCAAGCCAGGAAAAAGGCACAGCAACTGAGGCAGCATTTCCCTGACTCCAAAGCTTTGTGCTGTGCACAGGGAATTGCCCCCACCTCCAGGACTCTCTGGCCAGATCTGTCCATCAGAAGATGCAACTACAGAGCTTCAGAGCCTATGGACAGTGCAGGAAACCCATGTGGGCAGGCCTAGGCCTCACAGGTTCCCATTCTAGGGAACACCTTTTCTGTGCAAGGAGTAGTGAGAGAGTCCTGGGGGTTTGCCATTATTTTTATATGCAAGCAAAAATCTCTTCCTGATGGCATCTCAGGTGATGCCCACTGGGCCCCAAGGATGTGAGGATGCATCCCCATTTAGTCCTAAACTTCAGCCATTGCTTCCCAGAAATCACCGGCCCAAACAGGATACCTGTAACCCACCATGTGGGATGAGTGACCCACAGAGGACAGAAGGACAGAGAGCAGGGTTTGGACTCAGCATCACCCTCACCTCCAGCCACCAGAATTTCTCCAATCTTCTATCACATCAAGCCTTATCCAGTCCCACCCCCAGATTAGCTCTGTGGTTTCCAGCCACAGCAGACCTCCCAAGGAAAGTTTTCCAACATGAGACAGCTTTACATTGGCTGTATCTAAGCAATACTTATTTTCAGCAGAATCATTTCATATAAAACACCCTTCCTTGGCTTTCACTTCTTTCTCAGGGGGCTGGTTAGTCCTGCATGACAGTTTATTCATTCTTGCAAGAACCTAGTCCCTTTTAACTATTTTTGAGGCCATTGATTTAACTGATTTACAGGTTACCAATGGTGCTCAGTGTTTGTCCATGGCTCTTGCGGCCTATTACAGGTGTCCAAGTCATTCTAGGCTGACTCAAACCCACCTTACACACCAGAAGTATTCATATCTCCCCAGCTTGCCTCCATGGCCCATGCAGGCAAGTCCCAACAAGGAGCAAGGTCAGGTGAGCTGACCTTCCTTCAGCAGGGACACCTTCTCCTTCATTTGCCAACAAAGCCCTCCTAGAGCTGTAAGCAACATGCAAAAATTGCCTGCTGTGCTCTCTGTGTGCCTGTAGCCTCCTTCAGGCCTCTCCTTCTCCTCCTTTGGTTTTGCCATGAAAGGAAGAAGCCAACAGTGGATGAACCACTCTGACATTTTGCTATCATCCAAAAAGCCATTTGTAGAACTTGTAGAGGAGCAGAAGGCCTAAGGAAGGTTGAACTTGCAGATACACTATGAACTGTACTCTTGGCTATGTCATGTAACTGCAAAGTATTTTTTAATATAGATGTATTTCTTTTATATATATATATATATATATATTACATTCTGTAAAATATCTGATGTCATGTAAGGATGGTTGTCTCAATCTTCCTCCTGAGAACAAAATAAAACTTTTGTATTTACTGAGCTTGTGCCCTGTGGCTTCTATTCCAAGACGAACCTGGTCAAGGCTGGTTGCTGATGCCTGCCATGCACAACCTGCACTCTCAGGAGAATCCTCACACCATCCCTCACTCCGACAGCTGCTCACCCATGGCCTGTGAGGCTTCTTGGGCTGAGACAGACCCTGAGTAGCCCTGAATACAAATCACAAAAAGGGGCAACAGAGGATATCCTGCCTTCAATTATTTATAGCCTTAGCACATCACTAAAGATGGGGGTAGCGGCTGGAGGAGAGGGCAGCAACCTGTTTGCTGAGAATAGCAATTAAGTCTGAGTTCAACTGACATGAGGAAAAAAATATGAGGTATGTGACTTTTGCTTTAAAAGGGGTGAAAAATCACCCCATCCCCACTAGTTGTTGGACTGAGAGAGCATGTCCTCACAGCAGAGGCTCTACAGCAAGCTCATATGTGAACTGAGGCAGGGATAAAATTCTGCTGAGCGTCTCTGCATCAGAGACTGTGAGAATCTAGACTCTGGAGAGAACTTAAAATCATGGGGACTAGTTCCTACCATGTGCCTAGATCCAGGGCTGACAGCTGGGTTATTGATCCCTATTTTCCTATGGCACAGAACTGATAAACAGCACCAGGCTCCTCTGCGTTGATGGCAGGGAGGAGGGTGGTGGGTCTGGCTTGCTCACAGTTCTGCTAACACCTCCAGAGACATCACGGGGATAAAGGACAAAGGAGAGAGAAAAAGCAAAATCAAGGCATGGTCCCCTGAGCATTAAATCATCATCTGTCATCTGAGAGTAGACAGCCCTGGGGCACATTAAAAAATATTACTGCCCTATAATAGATCGCTGGTAAACACAGACTCTCCCCGCCTCCCGTCAATACCTCTGCCGGGAAATCCCCTCTCTCCCTCTCACGAAGCTGCCGCTGCCAAATGCCAGCCCCGAGTGCCCCACGGACACGGCGGTGGCTGCAGGGTGTGCTGGGAACAGGCAACCGGGGAGAAAAGTGAGACCAACAATGGGCTTTGCATTTTCTGGCACCTCACAACCTGCCAGAGTGGTGAGAGCTTCTCTCCAGGGAGACAGGCACGGAGACAGCCATTTATCAGTCTGGCTATGGTGAAAAGCCAGCAAAACACCCGTGGGTGAAGTTTTGCTGTCCCTGGCTGCATGTGACTGCCAGGCGTGAACTGAGAGTTGGCTGCAGCAGGGACTGTTCTCAAAGAGACGAGAGGGGACAGCCAGGACTTGCACAGAACCCACAGGTAGAGCATCCTTCTTACCTCAGCCATCTTCCCTGTGATGGGCTCGCTTGTTCCCATGCCAGCTGGGGGCCTGGCCACTGCTCACCAACCCTGGGGGCTGTGCCGAGCCACAAGGACTTGCTCTGGACCCCAAAAGTGCTAAGAGCCACAGAACGCAGAATTTTGAGGACAGTTTGCTAAGAAACTAGCAGGAGATGGGCACAACTGCATGTTGGAGAGGGGTATCCTGGAAGGACCCTAAAAATGAGACCATGGCTGAGAAACCCATGTATGCACAAGTGGCTCTGAGTACTGGAGAGGGGATGAAGGGGCTGCATGAGGGAGGGGACATGCTTGCACAGGATGAAGACACAGGCAAGCAAGCAGGCAGCAGAGAGGAAGGGACTAGGGAAAAAGGAGCATATTCACACAGGCTCATGGATGGGGAGCACAGCAGGTGTGTAAAAGACTTGCAGGGGAACAAGAAGTGTTTCTTTTATATTAAAAGAGCAGAGAGACTCAAGCAGGAAAATAATGAGCCCTGCAGGAGTGCAGTCTCCACCAGAGCTGGCATCTCCGGCAGAGGAGAGGGAGTTCCCACTCAGCAGCTGGGTGGTTGTGGAAGCTGCAGGCAGCCCAGACATGATGACTGGGGCTGGGAAAACCTCAGCATGGAAAGAAGAGAGCTATGGGCAACGGCAGCAAGAAACTTGGCCATGTCTGCTTCATGACGTAACGCCGGCGGGGAGAGGGCGGGCTGCTCCCAGCACAGGAGGGAAGGGAGCTGGTCCACGCTGCGGGATCAGCCTCGTCAGAGCACAGCTCCGGCACAGCCTCAGCAGAGGCACTCAGCAGACCCACTCATCTACAGACCAAACCCCTACCCTCGTAGGACAGGCTTTGAGGGGAACTATGCTCCAGGGGAACAGCCGGTCACAGAAACAGGAAGGGCATCCCCCATGTGGGGAAGGCTGTCCTGACCCAGTGCTGGCGGATCACTGGTCCCAGTGGTTCCCGGTGCAGTGCCGGAGATCTGCAGCTCCATCTGGTGGCTCCACGGCCAAGGCTGCTGAGGCTGCAGAAAGAAGGCGCTGGTGAAGAAAAGCGTTGGTGGGATAAGCAGGTCAGAGCACTTGAGAAACCAAATCCACACGGCCCCTGAACCACACAGCGTTTTCTGATATATTCAAATTTTTAACCAATAGCCTGCAGGTGGCATATATAAAAATACAGGAGAATCTTACATCAGCAGAAAAAGGAAATCCACAGTAAGCAGCGTAAAAGGCCCTTCAGGACACAGCAGGGAGGAGAGGAGAGCACCTGGGAAGCTGCACAGCCAGAGACTGATGCTGTGCAAGCTGCACTGGGTATGGTTATTGTTCTTCCTTAAGCCCATCATTCTTCCACTAATTTTTCAAGTTGCTGTGGTTTAAGTCCAGCCAGCAACTAAGTACAGCACAGCCTCTCACTCAGTCCAACCACCCTGCCCCAGTGGGATGGGGAGGAGAATTGGAAAAGGGTAAAATCTGTGAGTTGAGATAAGAACAGTTCAATAATTGAAACAAAGTACATATTAATAATAATAACAGTCATGAACAGAGAGATAATAAAGAGACATAAACTCAGTGAAGGCAAGGAATACACACTACAGTTGTTCACCTTCAGCTGACCAATGTCTAGCCCATCTCTCAGGGGCAATCAGCCCCTCCCATCCAACTCCCCCAGTTTATCCACTGAGCAGGACATTCCATGGTATGGAATGTCCCTTGGGCCAGTTCAAGTCAGCTGTCCTGGCTGTATTCCCTCCCAGATCCTTGCACACCTGCTCTACTGGCAGAGCACAGAAACAGAAAAGTCCTTGACTTAGAGCAAGCACTACTTGCAACAACTGAAATATCAGTGTGTTATCAACGTTATTATTCCCGTATTAAATCCAAGGCATGCTGTAACAGCTACAAAGAAGAAAATTATCTACATCCCAGCTGAAACCAGGACACAAGCACTTACAAACCAGTTTCACCTCATTTTTCTGGGCCAAAGTCATGGCCACAGGACATCCTGTCCCCATGGGTAAGTTCTGCAGGAGCCCAGCTCCCCTGCAGAGAAGGTAAGAGTCAGGGAGTCAGGCTGCATGAGCACCAAAGGTTTCCTCCCAACATTATGACACTCACCAGGTCCCTAAAGCCCTTCAGGGTAAAGTAACAGAAAACAAGATTCTGCATCTTTCCCTGTGCCCAGACCCTGTAGCCCAATACCGGCAATTTCCTCATCATTAGGGCATAGACTTTGGACTTACTGCCACAGCCTTCTTGCAGTTGCCAAGTTTGGGCACCCTTTGTTCCCACTGCAGTGTACCCAGACAGTTGGCCAAAGGCTAGGCAGACTGGGGATGAGCCTCCCTGGGCACTGAGCTCAGCTGGTGGATAAAAACAGCCCCCAGCTTCCCTCCAAGCTGCTCACACACACCTAGAAAAGGCTTTCAAGAAATTAAAAAGCACAAATGCATCCTTGGTTTGAGGGGAAAGGGCTTGTTTTACTCTTGCAAGTAATAAACCTCATCCTGTGCATGGGGTAGCTGAGAGTCAACCTCATACAGAATATGTCCCATCAGACCCCTCAGTCATCCTGAGGCTATGGGACAGGGTGTCTGGCTGAGGCATCCCAGTGTGTTCCCATTCTACCAGGAGCTGGGGAAGCCTCACTGAGCCAAGAGTAAGGGCTGACCTCGGGTAGCTGGTTTTCCAGGCTCTCCGTCACCTTCCCTAGCAATTGCCCCAGTTCATCTTTGTGGTCCTCTTCGCGGTCCCCAGGTCCCTTCATCATGGTTAAATAAAGCACAACAAAGATGATCACTGCCAAAACACAGAGCAAACAGCTGCCAATGCAGCAGCAGCGTTTCCAGGAGAAGTTGCTATTGCAGGATGAGGGGTGGTGGGTAGAGGCTGCACGGGGCCTTAAGCCCTGGTGTTTCAGGGTCTGAAAGGCCCTGGGCATATTTGCATTCCAGGCAACCCGTGCCAGGGCTGGTTGCGACTCAGTGCGATGGGTGCTGGTCTTGCCCACACCAGTTAAGGGCTCACAGTCATCTGATTCCAGGGATGATTCCAAGGATGACTGCAAGTCAGTGCTGTAAGTCCTGACCTTGCTCACATCACTCAAGGGCTTCCAGACACCTGATGCCCAGGCCAGCCATGACTCGGTGCTGTGCATCCCGGCCTTGTCCTTCTCCGTCAAGGGCTTCCTGATGTCCAGTGCCGGGGCCATGCGTGATCTGTTGCAAATGCCGAGACGGCAGGCCTCGCAGTGGGCACTGTCATGTGGCCCCATCACCGGTGTATCCACCACGACTTCCAGGAGGTCAGAGGGCTGGACAGGTTCATTATAGAAATACTGGAGGATCTTTATCACCAGGTTGTGCAGAATTGTCTCCACAGTCTCCAGGCTGAAGTCAGGATCCTCCAGCCGGGGCCTGGGGCAGCGCCTGCATTCCTGGCGAAAGATTCGCATCCGTACCGTGCCCCAGCCTTGGCACTGGCACATGTGGAAGAGGATGTGCACTTTGGCAGAAGACCAGTTATGAAAGCACTGGGAGCACTGAAACCTGTCAAGGCAAAGAGGAGATCAGCTCATCCCAGGCTCCCCACACTGAGCCAGAGGCTTTTGTCACAGCCGGTAGGGACCAGGGTTAACACAGGCTATGGAATAACTTCACTCATGCAAGCTCTACTCCAAGCTGTCCTCCCCCTAACAGCATGATGCCAGTCTGGGAAGTTCACCATGGATGTGAGCTGAGGGCTGGCACCAGCATTAAAGATTTCAGAAGCCAGGCTGTCTGCTGGGATCCTGGCCCCACTGCCAAAAGCAGGGGCCCTTGGGGTGGGAAGCATCAGGCCCCTATTTGGGACTCCAGCCCCCTCACCTCTGCTGGCTCATCACAGCTCAGCAGAAAGCCAGCATCAAGCCCAGGACTGGGTAAGACAATAAAAGGAAGTGAAATAGAAAGAAGGTGTGGGTGGAGGGTGCAGGGCAGGTAGAGAAATATCTGAGGAGCCAAAAGGTGTGCATCTGCAGCTCTTCATCTTGCACAGTCTGTATGAGGGCTGGCAGCTAAGGTCTCCATTTGCTGCCACTTGCCCAGGGTGGAAATGTTTGGGATGGGGCTTCTCATCAGCAATGCAAAGCCACAGCCTCTCTCTGTCCGAGACACTGCAGCCTGGTGCAGGTGCAGCGGCTGCTGAGGCATCACCTCATGTCTCAGCACACAGTGGCTCACCCTATCCTCATCCTGTGGGTGCAAGCCCAGAAGATTTGGCTCTAGTGTGGTGTAACTCCCCCTGTTTGCTGAAGGAGCTCTTTGCATCTTGGCAACAACATAGAGAAATTCTGGCCAAATACCAGCTGCCCTTGGCCCTGAGGAGCTGCTGAACTCTTCTGCCCCTCAGTTATCAAATTTTCCAGTTTGGCAATAACGCACTAAGGTTTGAACAAAAATGGGAAAACCCTTCACACCCTTACCCACCTCCAAACTTCCCCTTTTGCTCAAAAACCTGTTTCCTTCAAGCAAATTTTGAAAAAGGAAAAGGTCTACATGGCAACCCATTATCCCTGATCCCACTCCAACAGGGACTGAGTCAGCAGCCCCCTACCTCCCAAGAGCACGGCGCTGCACAAACTCCTTCCAGCCAGGCCTGCAGGCCTGCACCTGCAGGGCATCATCCTCCAGAAGTGTCCACGGATCTGTTACATGCATTTCTTTAATCTTCACTGCAAAAATGTTCTTCCAGGTGCTCATAGTTTCACTTGGAGCTGGGGAAGAGGTAGCGACCAAGCCTGCAGGTAAAGCTTGCAGCTTCTGAATGCTAATACACCTGTGCAACTGCCTTTTCCTTAAACCTTGCTCTTTGTACAATGTGTTTGTGCTTGGAGAGGGGAACCTTTGCTCCTGCATGAGCAGCACCGCCCCATCCTAATCATTGGGTCAACAGTCTCTGCTGGCACTGCACCAGGTCTTGGCCAGGTGAAATGTCACCCAAAGCAAAGACAAGGTGGGTTTCCTCAATATGTATACATGAACCCCTGACCTTGGAAAGCCAGGATGCTGCTCTGCCCATAGGCAGAAAGATTGGAAACAAAACCCCCTGCCAGGCTGCCCGTGCCCATCACATTCATAACAGTGGGACAAACCTACAGACGTTTGCCCGGTTTAGGAATAACGAAAGTGAAACCCATCAAAAATGCAGGACTCAGCAGCTGATAAAACTCCAGATAACCTCATCTCTCTTAATAGCTGCCACCAGCCGTGGGCTATTTTTACCAACTTTCAGCCAATTCAAGAAAAAAAGGGCCTGACATGAAACTGCAGGGTGGAAAGCTAGGGAGGACAGCATGGTACGTAAAACCAAAAGAGGTGAGGTGTGCTCTGAGTTGAGAGCACCCAGGCAAGGCATAAACAGCAGGGCTGGAGCTGCCTGCAGCCCCCTGCCTCCCAGGTCACCCCTCTCGAGGTACACAGGCCCCCTAAGAAATCCCATAGAGAAGAACGAAGGACAGGGAGCAGGTTAGATAAGATGCCAAATGATAACGGGTCTTGAGTTAGAGAAAGATCTTGATAAGGCAGCTCCAGGCAGGCAATGTGGGTAAATCCCAGGAAACACAGCCGGGCAGGGAGGATCTGATCTTTGCTGCTGGAAGGGAAAAGCTGTCAAGTCATTTGTACCAAGAGCCCTATAACACCTTCAGAACGTGCACTGCCCTTCCTGCAAGAGCGGAGGGAGGTGATGAGATCCAGGGGCAGACTAAACCTTCAGCTTCCACGTTCTTGCCTTCTTTGAGGTTCCTTTCACTCTTCATGTGGTTCCTTCCACATCATCCACCTTGACGCTATCATCTGAGGCAGGGCTGGAAGGAAGGAAAGAGAGTGCTTGGAAGCAGAGGAGCCAAGACAAGGCCTTCAGGAGCCTTATGAAGAGGTAGAAAGCCCTGACCTATGGATAGGACCTGAGTCACCCCCTTCCCAAGACTGCTATCATGGTTACATGGGGTCCTGCTTGGGCTGGGGCAGTGAACTATAAGTAGGATGGTGAAGGAGGAACCCACCAGTGTTTTCAATGTTCGCAGATGGGTACTGGAAGACATCCCTGGCTCAGGAGTGGTGCATGGCGAGGAAGAGAGGAAGCAGCTGATCTTCCTGTCCTCCTTTCACTCCTTTCTCTAGTACCTCCATTTCTATAGGTTCACTATAGAAGACTCATTCATGCACCCTGCCACAGATGGGCCTCCAGGGCTGCAAATCTTATGGTGCAGAAAGTGGGAGCTAAGTAGGGAAAGGGATGGCCTCACAGCTGACACCATGGCCCAGCATGGCATTGGGACCCAGCCAGCAGGAGGATGACTGGGATAGGGCCCCGACCCTGCAGCATCTGCCTGTCGCCTTGGCCCCATCTGTGTTATTGTCCAAGATTTACCCTGGGGGAGGTTGAATGCAGGGAAGACCTAAAGGTTTTGACACCTTCCCTTTACATCAAGGGCATACCTGTGTTAAACACCTCCGGCTATTTTGAGGAGGAGGACACAGCCTTGTCTCCTCATATCCACCCAAACAAACTGATCACTTCATCTGGGGGATCTGTTGGTTCAGCCCAGCTCTTCCTCCCCAAGGCTGCTGACACAGGGCAGAGGAATTGTCTCCATGGGACAGGCAGCACTCCCCACCCTTTCCACCTTGGCGGCCAAAATTCTGCCCCTCTGTCGCACTGTTCAGTGGGGATCCACTGGCATATGTGGCACAGGGACCAGTCCCTGCCTTCAAAACCTGGCTGTGGTGGAAACCAGTCCCCTGTTACGTCATGGCAGCACAAGTCAAATCGTGACTCACAATGTGCTGAGCTCTCACAGTCATCTCTGAGACAGCCGAGTGCTGGTGCCTCTGTTAAAGCTTTTGACTTGCTTTTACTAAAGGGACTTTCCTAGAGCAACCCACGGAGCTGAAAGTGCTTTGACATCCTGTTCCATTTCACACACACCTCCCAGCTCTGTCCAAGCACCTTGCTGCTTATCAGTACCTGCCTGGAAACAAAAGCTGTTCCCACGGGATTCCCCCATAGCCTGGCCTCAGCAGGGAGTGGGTACAAGCCCTGTCCTGGACACAACATGATCTCACTAGGCTGGCAGCCCTTGCCAGGGTCAGACCCTGCCAATCCTTTTTATTCCATCACACTGGTCATGGTTTCTCTCTGGGATGCATGAAGGAAGCACACAAGGTGCAGCCTGGGTGGTATTTTCCCTGCTGCTTTTGTACAGCCTGAAATTATTTTTGACTTGATCTCCCACTCCCGGGTGAGCTGCCTCTGTGAGAGCAGGAAGGTTTCCCAGAGTCCTTTCTCCTCCTCTTCATCTCTCACTGTGTGTCAGCCTCCGAATTCCCCACTATTCCAGTCCAGAGACAAAGTGCCCACATTACCCGTGAGGACCCTCCTTGGCCCATGTGCACCCCATTCCTGCTGAGACATCCATCCCTTCCTCTGGGATTGATCACCCCATACTCAGATGGCTCCATCCTACCAGCAGTTCCCAGAAGGGGCAGAAAGGGACGTTCAAACCCAGACCCCAGGCAGGACTGTAAAGAGGAGCATCCCCTCAGCAGTGGTGATGTTGTGTCCATGAGCTCAGCAAGGTTTGCAGGACAGGTGAACTGACATCTAAGCAACAGGGCAGAACCCTAAACACTTCTCACTGCTTGCGTCATACTGAGGCTTTTTCCCACTCTGAAGACTTCCCTCATTTTTTCCTGTGCTGAACACACCCAATTCTTTTACATCAGTCATTCTTTCAGGAAATTTTTGCTCTTTTCTCCAGGTTATCAAAGTGAATTCAATTTCTAACCCTCTACAAGCAGTCACTGCACCCTCCCTCAAAATATCTTGCTTTCATGTGAGCCTTGCTTCCCCAGAAAACCTCTGCTGGGTGTGTCTGCTGTCGCGAGCTATTGATAACTGCTCATGGGATAGAATTTCTTGAGATTCCATCCACCCACAGTAGCAGAATTTCCCATTTCCCTCATTTGCTTATGAGAAAGTCATGTAAGGCAGCACGAAGATAGCATCACTCCCGCTTTCCCTGTGGTACCTGGCCTGTCACCCTAATGAAGAGAAAATGAGGTTGGTTTGACACGCGTTCCTGTTAAATCCGTATTTTCAGCCCCAGCGCTGCTCTGTCAGTGTTTACCACTTGGCGGTAGTTTGTTCAGCAGTTTTCTGGGTACTGAGACAGGCTGACTCATCTAGAATTTTCCGGATCCTCTTTTTACCTCTTCCATGAAGGAGATGGTGAATTGGGTATCCGTATCCTTCTGGGACATGGCTCCATGACAGCTCTCTGTGCCTCAGTTCCCCTCCAACCTCGATGGTGTTGATGGTGAATGGTTGTCACCCAGTTGTGGGGAAATCCCCTAGCTCTAGGGACAAGCAATGGCAATAGGTTCCCTTCCATGCTGGATTGTCTGCACAGCTGAACCCTTGGAGCAGCAGGGTCCACCTATACAAGAGTGGATGTGAGGAAAGGGGGATCAGGTCCTCTGGAAATGGGGCTGTGCCCAAGCTGGACTTTAGAGCGCACACCTTGCCCCATCATCCTGGACTTCTGGGATGGAGAGGGAAGCTGAACAATGGGGAGTGATTTACGGGAGAAAATAGATGTGAAGATGTGGGCAGATATCACCCCACACGGGTTTAGGCTCCCTGTTCACCTGGTGAGCCTCATGGTGGTCTCTCCAGGCGTTAGGAGAAAGTTTGACCCCCTCCAATAAGGCTCTGCCCCAGTGCCATGGGCAGTGGCTTTCTTCTTGGGACAGTGGAGTGGGCAGGCACAGGGCTCCTGCCTGGCCCTCCAAGCCCCCATGCACCAGGATCTGGCCTGCCAGCACCCTCATTGAGCATCACATCCCACCAAAGGGAAAAAGAGAGAGGAGAAGAGACCCTGGAGACAGTTCAAAGCAAAACTAGAGAAAGCAAAATGAGGGCAGTAGGAGAAAACACAGATACTCTGCCAGGATAAAGCTGCTCAGTAACAGGTAGGGTGAGACTCTCGGTGGGACAGGATGGAGATTTTGTGGACCCGGACCCTTCAGGACACACCAGAGCTGTGGAAGCTGACCATGGTTAGGGATCCAGGCAGCCTGCCTAGCAGCCCACGCCTCCCACCACCAACCACAGCATCTACCAGCTCACTCCAGCCTTTCTCTTCCAGGGCCAACAGTTGTTTTCCCAGAGAGCCAAGGCCATGGCAATGCTCCCACACCACAGTTCCATCCCCAACCAGTGCCATCCACGAGCCACCCCATTAACCCAGGGGCTAAATAACCTACACACCTGATGCATCACCTCCAGCCTAACTTCTCCCAACCAAAACTTCTGAAACCTCTCAGTGACCAGGACAGTGCTCTCCTGATCTTACTGTCCCACAGCCTGACAACCTCGTCTCCTCTCAGCATCTGCAATGCCCTGGTTTTCAGGAATGGTGCCTTGCTGCTCCAGGACATGGCTCTCCTCAAAGACACTGCTGCAAGCTGTAGGAGAGGATTTCCTCTCCATCTTCATCTGCCTGCTCAGTTTTCCCAAGATATGGTTTCTGCATTCAGGTTTCTTGAAGAGGTGCTTGCTCACATGTTGTTCCCAACCACCTTGAATCAGGACTTGGGTGAATAAGGAGCCAGGCTGGCTCTCAAGCATCTTGTAGGGGGGTTTGGCTTGCTTAGGTTGCCACACATCCAGCTTTCTGCAGATGCTCACAGGGATCAGTCCCAGCTCTTTGAGGTCTCCCAGAGGGCTCTGGCCATTCCCTATCTTCAAGACCCCAGCGTGTCTTGAAGATAGGGTGAGGCTCTCCAGAAGTCTCATCTGGTGTGTGGTCTCAGGCAGCTGACAAAGCATTTTGACACTGGCAGTGGTGGCAGCCACTCCTCAGGAGAACACTGGGTGCCCATGGTCGGAAGCGGTTGCTTTAACAGCCAGACCAAACTGTACAGGAAATGCAGCAGCTTCAGCACCCCCAGCTTCCCCCTTGGCTGGTCCTGGGCCCAGCACAGAAGAAGCTATGGTATGTGGATGGGGGACCTGAGAGGATATGTGTCTGCAGTAGGGGATGGGGTATTTGGTACAATAGCTGTGCAAATCTGGGGGTGTGCACCCAAATTTCTGTGGTGAGTTGCTTGCAAACTTGTGTGTGCTTGCATGTGTGCATGAAGAGCTCCTGCACACAAACATGCTTGACTCCTCATCCCCAAGTAGGGTGCTGAGGTGTGGGGCCCAACACTCATCTCCGGCCACTGGTTTGGGGATGCTCAGCTGGGGGCTTGAAACGTGCATCCTGCCCAGAGCTCATCCCAGCCCTGCTTCTACTCTGGCCAGCACAGCCAGTGCCATGCCAGGTGCAGAGGAGTGTAGCTCATGTCTGTTAGTGCTGGGCATCCTGTGCTCCAAACAGGGATGAGAGATGGTGTTGGGCAGCCTGGAGCATCCCCACTACTCATGCCATGCATCCCCAGGCCCCAGCCTTCCTCCCTGCAAGGGGCAGGATTGCAGCCAAGCTGATGGGGATTGGAGGGGCACAGGCACGGCCACAGGCTGGATGCTCTCCCATCCCAAATGGCAGTGGGAGATGCCTTTGCTATACCTCCAACCCCACTGGAAGGCTTGGGAGCCTCCAGTCAGCTGCAGACCAGCATTCAACGAGAGAGGAAAGGACTCCGCACTAACTGCTCCTGGAGGAGTCATAGCTGCAGCCAGAGGTGCAGGAAGTGCTAAAGATCTGGCACCTCTACTGCCTGAGAGGTAGGATGGAAAATATGAAGCAGGGTCCACCTTCTTGATGATGTCAGTTTCGTGTCTGACAGGAAAGCCAAACGCAAAACTGCTGACTGAGCTCCCACTTCTCTCCCACTGCAGCTGCCTCCTGGTTTGGTTTTCTGGGCCCTGTTGGCCACAGCAGGTCTCTGACAGAGCTGCTGGAGCAAGGAGCAGAGCTGCTGCTGCTGGCAAAAAGCCCCGATGGGCTGAACCATGCATTGGCATGAGTGAATGTCATGGGAGTTACAGCACTGCCCTTGGAGGCTCCTGGGAACCTTCAGCAGCACCGGGGCCCAAAGCGGGCACCACATCCACTGTCATATCCTGAAGAAACATGAAAGCTATCCCAAATGGATATTTATCTCATCTAGTCCCCTCTGGAGGCTTCTCATGGACTTTCCAGTCTCCTCAGAGTACAAGATGTGGTGCCTGGCTTGTCTCACACCTTCCCCCTTCCCCCAATGCCCAGGTTGGCTCCCACCAGGCTGCACTGGTTTTACTGGGGGTAAGGGAGGGAGAAACCATCTGACAGTGCTGCCAAAGTGTGAGATGCAAGTGACTCTTCTCAGTTTTCACTGAGTTTCACACTCTCCTGGCAAGTGTCTGTTGCCTCCAAAGCCACTCCTTACTGGGGTTTCTCCTCTCTCGAGCAGCTGTCACTTCTTTCCGCTCTGGTTTCTGGCAGGCAGCTCTGCCCTGGCATTTCTTTCAAGAGAGAAAGTGGAAGTTTGAAGGCTGCACCAAGCACCACGCTGTGAGCTTTGCTCTGGCTGATGGCAGCCAGACCACTGGCACAGCAGGGATGCTCATCCCCACGGGCTGGGTGAGCACCCTGAGACAAACCTGATCAAAGGGGGTCTTGGTTTGCAGCTGTACCTGGGTGACCAGCTCAGACAGGGGCAAGGAGAAAACAAGCATTGACCTCTCTAAATTCTTAAGTGCAGCTTTGTGGAAGAGCAGCTTGTATATCTCACGGAGAGGCCCCGGAACCACAACAGATACCGCCACCTCCCAGCTCTCCCCTGCACTGCAAGAGCCGTTATTTGCCTGTCCACGCACTTGCCATCACGAGTCAACAAACTCCTCAGATGCAAAATGCTTTATTCACCCCCATGACAAGATCTGACTCCCACTTGGAGAGGGAGGGACACGGGGACAGATTACCCCTCTTGCAGAGGAGGAAAATGCCTGGAGACAGACAGAAGACCAGCTGCCTGCTTCCCAGGGATTTCTGAACAGTAGTATACAAGGCAGCCTCTGCTTCAAGCAAGGAGAAGCCTTCAGCCCTCCCATGAGCAGCATCTCACAGGATCCACTCCAGTTCTGGCCTCCAGCATTTTCTTCAACAGTCATGCTTTGTAGTTGGTTCAGACCTGGGGTAGGGAAGCAGTGTGGCCACTCCAGAGAGCATTGGATGGAGGTAGAAAACCGAGGCATAACGTAAATCACCTTTGGATGGACCTGTTGGCATCACTGCTCTGCCCCAGACAATTCTCCCAGCCATGAGTCAAGAGGCAGCACATGGAGCACAGCAGGGACCTTCCTCATCCTGTGGTACCCACCCCATGGCCACAATAATACTGTGGCGAGGACTGTTCAATATCAACTCCAGCAGCAGCATCTCTGTTGCTTCAGCCCTGATACGCTGGATTTTTCCCAGAGTGAGGAACTGGGGCAGCCTGTTCATGCCCACACTCCGGTGAGGAGGACCCTGACCCTTAGCAAGTCTGTGACTGCAACTGTCGAGTCCTCTCATCCAGGTGTTTCTTGCCCCGCTCTGGTGTGATGGGTTTCTCCTCTGGGAATATGATGGTGGCATATTCGGTCTGTTCAACTGGCCGGGTCTCAGGGGGCACCGGGGTGTGCTCGTCCCTCTGAAACTCCAGCACACCATAGTCCACAGTGGATATGGACACCACGGGGGGCTTCTCTTCCTTCTGCAAGGTAACCCCATCAGGGTGATTCAACATCTGGAGGTACCCACCATCCCCCGCACAAGCCCCTTTTTACGGCAAGTGCCAAAATCAGCTCTGAAGCATCCCAGGAGCGTGAGAGTGATACAAAGCAGAAGCACAGACCTGGGTTAGAACATGCACAGCGGAACCATATCATCAGCCCTGGGGTCTCAGCTCTCTGCCTCTGCCTCAGAAGGCAGGCTGGGCTCTCTGTCTTCCCAGCCATGGGAGGCAGGGCTGTGCTAGGAGTCCTTCCCCACACCTCCATTGGGCTCCAAAGTGGTATGAGAAGAGTATGAGAAGAGCCTAGGGCTGAGTTTGCTCAGCCCGGAGAGGAGAGAGCAAAGGACAACCTACTCACTACCCTCAGCTACCTAATAAATGGGGGTGGAGAGAAGATGGAGACAGATCTCCCCAGGAGGTGCCTGGCTAAAGCGAGAAGAAAACAGGCACCAGCTGCAGCAAAATAAATTTTAGCTTGATGTATCGGAGGGAAACATCTTCCCATTTTCTGCAGCAACACAATCCACTGTCAAAGATAAGCCTGCTTTGAGGAAGAGTTGGGACTAGAGAGTCCCATCCTACCTTGGGTAGTTTTATTTTGATTTTGTGATGGGGCTGTGCTGCTGCAGGTGCAGAAAAACAGTTGTAGCTGTGCAGAAAAGATCAAGCAGCAACAGAGAAGACAAAAGTGAGGCACTTGTGAAGAGCTGATAAAGGGAGGCCCAGCACCCTCATCACCCCAGCGATGCCATGGTGCTCTCCTGCAGCACAGCAGGGTGACAGAGGTGGAAAACTCACCACTGGCATGTTTTCATTTGGCGGTTTCTGCACATCTGCAAAGTAATATGCTTGGTTAGAGGAGGCTCAGCCCCGCCCTTGTCTTAGAGAGCACTGGACACCACAACCTTTTCATTACACTGTGATCTCCAAGCATCCTACACTAACACCCTGAGCATTACAAGGACAAGTGAGATACCAGCCCACCCTCTAGCGTTTAATTTGGATTAGTAGAGTGCAGGGGAACCCTCTGTGAGAGCCCCTGGGTGCCTGTGGCATGGCTGAGGAGATGCCCCATGCTGCTGCAGGGTGTGGTGCTCCAAAGGTACCTGGGCAAGATGCATGGGAGGGTTTCGAGTTCAGCATTAAGGCACCACACTAACAAGTGGTATAGAGTCACTGCATGTGCTCTGAGGGCTCTACAAAGGGCAAGCATGGCTTAAGGCACCTCTCTCCCCCAGGCATGGAGATATGTGTCCCATAGGGATATGCCACAGCTTATCACGTTGAACCAGTCCATGTATCCCAGGCAGCTGTAGACATCTGGCTGACCCCAGGCCCCAAGCTGGGTTTGCATGGCCTCCAGGGGGAATCGTACCTCCTCTCTTGTATGTGAAGGTGAGGTAGCCGAAGATCAGCAGCACAACCACTCCAGCCAGCAGCAGGATGCCCAGGAGCATGGCCTTGATGTGCTCCGAGGGGTTGCCATCCTCCATCTCTGGCTCCTCAGTGGCATTCATCTGGGGGGCTGCTGCAATAGGCATTCAAAATAGGGAGAGCAAAACAGCAGGTCAGGAGTGTGACATGGCCTCTACAGTCCTTGTGAAAGGCAACAGGGGAACATGGGGGCTGTCCTCAGAAAGGGCTCAGTCCCAGGCAGGCTGTCACAGCCCCATTACCCTTCCAGGGTGAAAGGAGAAGGAACAGGGCAGGGTTGTGGTCTCCTGACCCATGTCAGGTCCTCTACCAGCAGGTTACTGCCTGCCTTAAGCCCTGGAGCTACAAGGGCCTTGGGACCTGTCCCCATCAGCTCAGCCCCCAGGCTGACCTGTGACCACCAGCTGCGACTGACTGCTCTCCATCACTTTATCGGGTTCAAAGAAGGTGATCAATCCACAGTAGTAGGAGCCTGAGTCATTCTGGTGGAGGTTCAGGATCTCAATCTCAAAGACAGGAGTGTGGTTGGTGAGCCGGTACTTCTCTGTCTTCGTCACGGAGTTGTTTCGGCTGATCTCAGCGATTTTCTGCGCTTGGTTGTGGTTGGTCTCCTTGTACCAATTGAGGCTATACTCTGAGCCAGAGTCATTCTCCATGGAGATATTGCAGAAGAAGGTGGCTTTGTCACCTTCAGGAAGAGTTAACACTGCTGGGAAGATGGTCACTGTTTGGGAGAGAGGAAACAAGGAGTAGACATGGTTACAGCAGGCACAGGTCTCAGAAACAACCATACCCCTGTGCAGGAGCCAGGCATGCAAGCCCAGTCCACATCATCACACTAGGACATGGGCAGGTACATTAGCCCATGTCTCCCCCCTCCTTAGTGTTGGCCTGCTGGCTGGAGGGGGGATCCTCAGAGGTAGCAGCTGTACTGTGGAATGCTTTCAGCAGACCAGATTGTGCTCTGGGCTACATAAAATTAACACTGAACACCTGTACCAGGAAAAACAGACTTTGGGTGTCGTATTATTTTTAAATCTATGCTGTATCTAAATGTCTGAGTCATCCTCCCTCCAGCTGAGGCTGACTCTTAAAGTGAGCAGAGGGACTGAGTCCCAGGTTGGAGCAGTGTCCAGCGGTGCAGCCCATCACATGCCTGGCTGCCTGCTGGGATGCACTGGCTCTCCTCACTGCACCATGCTGGGAGCTCAGAGCAGGCAGGGGCTGCCCATGGCATGGTATTTGTAATCTCCACCCTGAGACCACCTGACAGGGCAGAACAACTTAGAGCTTACTGTGCCATCCCTTTCCAGGGGCCTGTCCCCCTGCATTGTGTACATGGGCAGCCAGGCCCTAGGGTCCCAGCTGAGCTTGCCAGGCTGTTCCCAACACAGAATCCAGTCAGCCACAGACACAAGCTCCTCTGCTTTAGCACCAGCCCTGCTGCTTCACCTCATTTCCCTACCCATTATCCCGGTGGGTTCATCCATCCTGCACAGTGGGGATGCTGCAAACACAAGCCAGGCACACAGTGTCCTGCCTCAGCCAGTCCCATACAGCAGAACATGGCAGCTGTTGCAATAATTTCTGTTCTGAGCAATGAAAAGTGGGAAGTAGCATTTTTCACATGGGTCACCCCACCAAGCTATTCAAACCACCAAGGCTTTGAAAAGTCCCTGTCAAAGGAACAGTACCTTCCCTTTTCAGAAATCAACACCAATAGCAGCCCCAGGGCTTGCAGGCAAAGTCAGAAAGACCCTCCTATCCCTCCAACTCTGGCCTGAGGCCATAGGACCATAACCTCAGCATCACCAACCAAAAAAGGAACCTGGAAATTCCGTGAATAGATACAAGATTAGATGGAAAACTGGGCTGAGAAATGAGAGATGAGACCAAACAGGAGGAGGGAGAGAACCCCAGTTCCCACAGGCAGCACTGGCTGTGGCAGTGTCCACACCAAGAGATGGAATTTTTGCGGGACAGGATATTTCTTGTGTTTAACAGGAAATATTTGGCAGGTTCGGGGCTTTGCTTCCTACTAGTGCCACTGCCAACAATGAATAAAATGTTCAGAGGACTTCTGAAAGCAAATGTTGGGTTTACATGTTTCCCTGTATCTTCCCAGCACCAGACATAACATCTGCTCCAAGGGATATGCAGCCCTGTGCCCACTGTCAGGGCAAATCCACTGAAGAAAGAGCCAGGTTTGAAGAAAGGTGAGACACAGCTTCACCAGGACTCTCACTCACTCTGCCCAGACTCACACCTTCCCCTCAACTTCTCCTTCTCCCCCAAATTTCACCCAGAGTAAGGATCCTGTTTCCCTTAGAGTCAAGTCCAAACCAGGAGTTGTAGCCCAAGGGTGCAGACTGAAGCTGTGAGAGCCAGAGAAAACCCTGGACCCTACAGGGCACTGGTAAACCCAAAACTTTAAAATCAAATCCCAACCACTGCCACTGTGCCACAACATAGCTCTGGTATCAGAGCTGGGGACCTGTCCCCTTCTCCATCCTTTAATCCCGTTTCTGCCGCAAGCATCCCCAAGTCCTTTGCTTCAGCTGCACGTACCCAAAATCTTTGGATTTTCTGCTTTCTGGATGCCAGAGCCAATTTTTAACTACAAATCTCCCAGCCTTTAGACATTTTCCACCAGCAGCAAACAACACAGGCCATGTCAGCGAGCACACCACACTCCTGTACCTACCCCGGCGGCAGCAGGTCAGCATGGGTCCACAGCAGAGCAGGATGGCACAGAGGTCAGCCAGGGCCACCTCCATGCTGCCCCATGTCTTCTTCGAGGCACCTGGAGCCATGGCGAGCTGGTCTGTCCCCTTCTCACGCAGGCGTGAGGTGCTGTGCTGTGTGTGCTGTGCTGTCCCCAGCTCTCTCTGTGCTTCCTTCCCCGCAGCTGCAGCTTCTTCTCTGTCGTACTCAGCAAGGGCTGGGTGGAAATGAAGCGTGCCCATCTCTGCCCCAGAGGGAAACCCGGGCTGCCTCCCGCCCCCAGCTTCCTCCCCATGGAGGCAAGGATCAGCTGAGCCAGATCTGGTCCCTTCTCCTCCCTGCGCGCTCCTGGCATGTTCTCATGTGAGTACCCAGCTGCCAAGCAGCGGGGACAGGCACCTCTGAGCTTGCACCCTTTTTGGGGAAAGCTTCCAGGGATGGAAGGGGCAGGGAACACAAGGGACATGTCTTCAGCTCCAAGCCTGGCCCATAAGTAAAAACTGTCTTGGGTTTCCAGGCATCCATAGGTGCTCCCACCGGATGCCCAAGGCAGTGGGGTGTTGTGGGACATGTGGCTCTGGGTAGATAGGCAGGGTCTGAGCAGCCACAGGGCACCTGTTGGTAGGCTGTTCCCACCAGGATGGGATGGGAGAGGAGGAGAAGGAGAAGGAGAAGGAGAAGGAGAAGGAGAAGGAGAAGGAGAAGGAGAAGGAGAAGGAGAAGGAGAAGGAGAAGGAGAAGGAGAAGGAGAAGGAGAAGGAGAAGGAGAAGGAGAAGGAGAAGGAGAAGGAGAAGGGAAGGAGAAGGAGAAGGAGGAGTTTTGACTCCTTAGGTGTGTTTCTTCACAGATTTGCAGAAAGCAAGGGCAAGCACCCAGGGCCAGGGTGCTGTTATTGGGGTGACATTTGCAAAAGACTTCTGTAATTTTTTCGCCATCCATGCTCCCCACTCACCACGCTGACTAATACTGGCATAGGAAATAACCAGCAGTGAAAGCACGCTCCTCCACTTCTCTAGAACACAGCCTTGGTGCCCCGCAACTTTGGAAAGTATCAGGGGAAAATTAATAACTGGGGAGAAGGATGTGATTCTAATGATGACTTCATTATTTTTCCAAGCTTTCAGAAACAAGTCGCAGGGCTGGGGCTTGCTCACTTCTCACTTTCAAACATGTCCCTGGCAGGCAAGTGGGCTGGGGCAGCCACCTCTAATTTCATAGAATCATAGAATCACAGAATCATTGAGATTCGAAAAGATCTCTAAGACCATCAAGTTCAACCATTAACCCAATACCATCATGATGGCCAAACTGGGATGGCCAAGGAAGGGGTTCTGAGCTGGGGCAGACAGGGCTCACCCTGGGAGGGTGGCTTAATCCAGCCTGTCTTGGTCCTGTTTTCCAGTCTCCTCCTGGCATTACAGCATCACTCCTTTCTCATGAGCTGCTGGCACTGCCTGAGCTGCAGAGCAAGGTTGGGTGCCGTGCCCACCTTGTCACCTCTCTATGACACCTGGCCAGAGGCGACCATGCTGCCTGGGTGGGTGGCAAAGGGAGTACTCTCTACCATGTGCAAGGGCGAGAGTGGGTTTTGACTTGGACATCACCTCTTCCTTCATAATTTCCTGGATTCCCATTAAAAACCCCCTGACTAAACTAAACTAAACTGCAGGAAGCTCACAGCAAGGAGGCTTTTCTACCTTGAGGATTTATGTCCCCAGATGATGACACCAGGCACCTGGGCTCAGTGTGGGGAGGTTTGTTTGGCACTTGCCACATGTTTTGGTTTCTAGAGGTGGAAGATGTGATGGGTATCACCAGCAAGATCACAACTCAGTGAGCCAGGGATTGGTGGGAAAAACTGGCTCATCCTCCCCACCCCATGTGGCAGCAGCGGAGGGCTCTGATTAGAATCATAGCACGAATTGCTCAAACTTTCCAATGCACACTTGAAACGGGTATAAACTGGTACCCAGGGCGGGGAGGCTGTTGTATCCATGAGACACCAATAACGGTTAGACGCTCTTTTTTCTGAAAAAAAAAAAAAAAAAGAAAAGAAAAAAAAGTGATGAATAAAAGAAAAGATCAAACTGTTGCTAGGAAGCTGCTGCAGAGGAAAGCGAGGTGAGCAGCAGTACCAGCCCAGTTTTTGCCCCAGGTGTCGGCATTGCAGAGGAGCCTGGCCCCAGCTCCACAGCAGCCCTCAGGCTTCAGGCAGGCTTTGCACCCTGCCTGCACCCTGCCAGACCAGCACAGGTCACCCTGGCTCCTCCACCAGGTTCTCCAGCACCAAGGAAAACAGCCTGGCTCCAACTATGATGCAGCTCCCTGCTTGTGCTGGTAAATCTCCTCCCGCCCAGTGGGGTGGATGGTACATCTTGGGGTTTGCTGACAGGGTCATTAAAAGGTCTTTTGATGCTTAAAAGAATATAAATTATCTTTCTGTGAGCTAGAGCATGGCAAATTGTATGTTCCTTTCTGTCCTTTTCTATTTGGCCACCAAAAGATGAAAACGAATTCTAAAAGGGAAGGATAAGCAGAAATAAGTGAGAAGACAGTTTGTTCTTTAAAACTAAGAAACAGCAACTTCAGCAAGCACGTCACACCACTTCGTTGGAGAAGAAAATGTCCTGCTTTTTCCCCAAAATAAGCTGATGAGTCCCATCAACACAGCTGTGACCCAAAAGAGGCCCCCCCCAGTCTTCTGTAGCTATCACTATTGGGGCACACAGCTATCACCTGAGCACTCACCTCAAATGGTTGAAGATCAGTCACAAAATGGCTTAAAAGCATCTGGGGTACTTAAGGAACACTGAAAAATTGGAAGAAGAAAAAGAAAGCTGTGATCAAACATCTCAGATGGACCTGACTGAAGCCCAAATCTGAATGACCTTGAAGTCCAGGGAAAGCATAGCTTCCCAAATGAAAGAGGAAACAAACTACTACAAAAAGATGCTGAGGAAGAGAAGCCCACAGATTCCAAAGATCCTTCCCCCAACGGTTTAACTGAATTCACATCTGTGGGTCTGACCCAGGCGGGAGGCGAGTGGCTGGGGTGAGAAGAGGAAACGGTTGATAATGTTTGCAAATAAACACAGAGAGTGTTGAGGTCTTTCAGATACTTCTCAGAAATTATGAAGGTCTCCGCAAATTATTTGCATGAGTAGCAACACCTGATCCTGTGGGGATAGGCAGCGTCCTGTGGGTGTGAGTAAGCAGCGGTAAGCAGTGAGTAAGAGGAGGGATAGAACAGAGGCATGAAACTGTTCCTTTAACAAGCAGAAACCTGCAGGGCCTGGGCAGAGCAACGGTAACTGTGATGAGAAGGTGCCACATGGGTATGGCTGGCAGTGAGGTGCTGCTGTTGCCTTCAGCATGGCAGTGAGTGTTCCTGCTGGCAAGCAGAGCTGATGCCCAGCCCAGTGGTATTAAGGACTCTGATGGTCCATCTCTAACAAGAGGTGCTGGTAAAGTCTGTGAAAATCAAGAGCTGCTGCTGGCCAGGGTCTCAGCAACCCACCCGCGCTCAGAGTGGGTTGGGGCAGGATCTGGCACCTGTTGGGACATGCCCGTGCATCCCAGGCAAAACTCCAGCAGCGGTACCCCTTTCCTCGTGGTGCAACCTCACACCTCCTGTACCCGAGGGGCACCTCCAGGCATCCACAGCCCTGTCACATTTCATGGCCCACTCCAGCCTCTCATCCCTGATGGCAGCATACTCCACACCAGCCCTGGCTATGCCTTCACACTGTTTCCATTCAGAGCTGGGTGAGGCACACAGGGACCTTTCTCAGCCGTGTCATCCGCTGCATGTGGGAAGCACAATCGATCGCAGAGATTGCTGCTTTGAGATAAACTGCAGAGGAAACAGAATGTCAGCTTAACAGCAGGGGCTGTGGCACATGCAACCTTACCTGGGACATACAGCAGCTGTAGCCAGGGAAAAAAGCACAAGGAATAGGATGTTGGGGAGCAAGAATTTCAGGCTTTTATGGAGGATTTAAGAAGTTCCTGGACGAAAGGAGCACAGCTGGGATCTCCTCCCCGATGTTTGGGATGTGTGGCCCAGAGGAAGGAAGGGAGCCCTCCAGGCCCTGGGCGAGGCTGAGTGCAGGGGCTGCTGGCTGGTTTGGGGCAGAGGGGGGCACCAGGGAAGCACCCAGTGAGGCCATGCCGTCCCACCCTGCTCTCTCCCCATCAGACCTTCCACCACACCCCACACAGCAACCTCATCAAACCCTTTAGTTACAGAATCACGGAATCATTTAGGATGGACGAGACCTCTGAGATCATCACATCCAACCTATGACTGAACACCACCATGACAACTAGAGCATGGCAATAAGTCTTTCCTTAAACACCTCCAGGCACCGTGACTCCACCACCTCCCTGGGTGGTCCATTCCAATGTTAACTACCCTTTCTGTGAAGAAACTCCTCCTTATGTCCAACGTAAACCTCCCCCGGAACAGCTTAAGACTATGTCCTCTTATCCTACTCCTGATTGTCTGGGAGAAGGGGCTGACCACTACCTGGCTACAGCCTCCTTTTCTCCAGACTAAACACTCCCACCTCCCACTGCTGCTCTTCACAGGATTTGTGCTCCAGACCATTCCCCAGCTCCGCCGCCCTTCTCTGGACTCCCTTCAGCCCCTCACTGTCTTTTTCAAGACCTTCTAAAATTTTACAATTATTGCAATTATTAAAACTACTTGCAATTATTACAGTAATTATTTATCACTCATTTACCAATTACTTTATTGTACAAGTTTTTTTAATTGCAAAATTTGTCCCTTTTTTCCTACAAAATAATAATATACATATAAACATAAAATAGAAAGCACAATAACACACAAAACAAGAAGCGGTACCCCCCGGTCCGTGGGCGGTGCCGCGGTGACGCGACGGGGGCGGGCAGGGGAAGCGGCGGAAGAGGCCGCGGTTGTCCCGGTAACCAACGCCGGGGCCTGCGGGGGCCATGGGCGAGCTGGGCCCGGACGAAGGGGCTGAGAACACCTACAGCCTGCGGCCCGGCCTCCAGCACCGGTGGGGCTCCGGGAGAGAGAGGAGGGGGTCCGGGCCAGCGTGATGGGGGGATTTGAATTGGGGCCGTTTGGCCCCGGGGATGAGGGAGCTGCGATGGGAATGTTGGGGAGGGGGTACCTGGGCATGAGGAGCTGGTGTGAGGCTGTGGGGAGGTGTTGGGAATGGGGAGCCCCGAGAGTTTGGGGATTGGAGGGCTCTGGGCTCCCAGACCAGCTTTGACACCTCCTCGGGGTGGAGGTGCTGCTGGGGGGACAACTTCCAGTGAGGCTGGTTTCACCCCTGTTTTTTGGTGTTTGGCTTTTGGCAATATATCTGTTTCAGCAGGGCTTTTTTTACCCATGGCTTGTCATTTTTCTTTAATATGTGAAAGCTACATTTTCCCAGGTGGTGTTGTGTATGTTTCTACACATTGTGTGAACTTTCTGGGCTTTCTGTTGTACTT
>VZRN01000481.1:54497-111699 GCA_013397935.1 Dasyornis broadbenti | reverse complement strand
GGAAGGAAGGAAGGAAGAGAAAACCTAAACCCCACCAAACCAGGAATAAAACTCCCTTTATTCTCATCCCATTGACACTGAGAGCTCCACTGACTTTACCAGGTAATTCTGGCTTACACCAGAACAAGAGAAGAACCAAATTGAATGCACCTCTCACTGTAAGTAATATTTGCATGTGTGTGTACGTGTTATATGGGTGTGTAAGTATGAACACAGAATCTCCGGACCATTTTTGTGCACTATTAATAGCAATCTTGATATGTGGTGAGATACATATTTCCAGAGTTTTTAAAATACGATAATGAGAGGCTTATGGCCTGATTCTTTATTTACATAGAGATCCACAAATATAATTTTGGAAAGCCTCACGACCATTTTCTTTTCCAGGCACTCCGTTCCCCTCTGTCCACATTTCTGTACTACTGTTTCCTTTGCCCTAGATACACACAAAATGGTTCTCCAGTCTTCTCTTTGCCATAGCACAAAACCAATCCCAAGGCTGTCCTGAAGTTCACTTGCTGAGGTTATGCAGGGCACTGAATGTCCTCACATCAACATGCTGACTATTATGTGCTGCTGGAATTAAATCTTTAAGGTTTTAAGTTTTCTCATGAAATTTCTCATCCATTACCATTCCTTCAATTTCTGTAAAACTCTCATTATGTCTTTTTATTCCTGAAATAGGTTATTGATTCTTTTACAGGAATCTTTTACCATTTTTAAAAATATTGCTCTGGTTATAAATTTGATGCAGTTTTGTAGTTTTGAAAGTTTCCCATTGTCTGATTTCACACCATTGGGTGTCAGTATGACTCCCGAATACAATCCTTTTAAATTTTGAATAAACGTGGCTACATCTTTAAAGTAAGACTTGCTGCCCAAACGAATTCTAAAACTTCCCTTACCGTCTGAGAATGCTGACTTCATCTGGAACTGATAGTACTCAGGCCCTCTGAAAATATCACTTCTTTCATTTGAGACCTAAATAGGAAGGTAAGTGTTTAAGGGTAGCCCCTCAAACTAAAAGGCTGCTGCTCTGAAGTCAGGCTGCCTCTAACTTTGTATTTTGTCAGTAGCCTTGTCCGCATCTCACTGCACCAAGGGTATAAAGAAAGGACTTTCCACGTAAGGGATTTTGTATTCATATGCAAGAGCACTACTGAAAACTGGGACAAGAACATCCTGTGGTCCTCTAGCAGTTTTGGAGGAGGCTGTAGATCAGGGCAATCTGAAGATCCTAGAGAGCAATTCAGCTCACTCTTAGCTTAGGTAGACTTTTAAAGGCTGGACCTTTGATTTGCTCTCCAGGCTTCATTAGCTGTATTGATTAAATCTCTGTTAAGTACATAGGAAATATATATATTTATCTTTTCTTTAGACACCTACATTCAGGGAAATTAAATCTGGATCTAAATTCCATTCCACCAAACTATTCTTACTAAGCTTTTATCAATATAAGTATTGAATATTATGATAAGGAAATCTGCTGCTAGATCACTACTACAATTAGGACTGACTTAGCTTTTACAATATGAAGATGTAAATGACTTCTGTCCCTGTGTGAGCTTCAAAACACATGGTTAATCCTCTGTCTCTCTAGCAAAGAGAAGCCAGCTTGTCCTTAGCTGTCTTATTGCTTATTTTTCAGAAGACACTCAAATGAGACACAAGGGGATGTACTTTTAAAAGTTCGTGTCTTATGAAATAAAACTTCAAGCTTCAGACACACCATAGATCCAGATGTTTAATTCCCATGTATGCAGATTGGCAGAGTGAAAGCAAAAGCATGTTTTAAAGAAGTTATTTTTTACTTAATACAAAATGACACCTGTGCCCCCTACTTCCTAAAAACATCCACCTTTTAACTCCCTTTCTGCACATCTTCACTTCCACTCTGAAATGTGCCATTGTTTTGGTTTTCCATGTGTTTATCCTGACCACCATACATCTCTGCATGAGAGCAAAGAACAGAAGCTCAGAAATCTCTGGAGTAGTAAAGCTGCCAGAGGAACTAAAAGCAGATTTTAGAGACTAGCTTACCCAGGGAGTCTATATGTCACATAAGACTTCCAGCAGGTCTGCTGAAATGCACCTTTGTGGGAGGAAAAGAGCTACTTTGGGAGCAATCAGGATCCTGGTGAAAGCTCTTTTTGTTCAGACCAGCTGCTTGGTTAGTCCTCAGAAAACACTGATGGGATTGTTTCAAGTTTTATGCACATTTGCCTACGGCATTGGATGGGCACTTCTTTAAATAGAAAAATGGCAATACAGTCACAAATTATTAAGAGTCAAATAAAATGATGATTTTTTGTGGGATCTCATTACACCTGCACTTGGATGTGCTGTTGTGTTTTTAGTTCACCAGCAGCTGTCTTAGTTGATGGGAAGTCATCAAAACTCTGTAAAGGCAGATGATAAAAATAGGATACACAAAGCCCCCTTCCCACTGTGGACTGCAAATGCCAGCAGCTCCCACACAAATCATTTTTACAGTTCAGGCCTGGGACTGCCACTTTGATTAGTTGTCTGTAATTTTTTTAAAAACTTTCAGAACAAGCAAATATTGTCTTTCTAGATCTTGTTTTTTCAGTACAGAAAGGTGAGAAACAACCTCCTTCCTCTAATTTTTTTCTTTTATTCTGGATTTGGTTTTTTTTGTTTTTTTTGTTTGTTTGCGGGTTTTTGGGTGTTGGGTTTTTTATTTATTTGGTTGGTTTGGTTTAGGTTGGGTTTTTTGTTTCAGTTTGTTTTGGTTTGGGTGGGTTTTTTTGGTTTTGGGGTTTATTTTTAAGTTGCAACATCTCCAGGAGGGAAATGTAGTAAACCATGGATTTTAATTTTGACAAATTTTGTCAGCAATGGTCAAAGAGTTAATTTGTTGTTGTTGTTAGTAAAAAGACAAATTTTTATAAAAGAATATATGTTAAATTAAATTTCAAAGATTGATATTACACGTATCTAACTGGATTCCTTCTGTGTTTATGACAGAGGACAATTTAAATGAACGCATTTGTATTTTATTTCTAGTTTCATTTATTCAGCTTCTGTACCAGACACAGGCTGACATATGGAGAAATCTATGTCTTTACTCCCAGAGTTGTTTAGCTGAAGCTTATTAGTAAAGAGGTTTTTTATTTAAAATAAAAAAAAAAGTAACCCACCAACCAAACACTCAAAAACCCCACACAAAAAGACCTTTCAAAAAAACCCATGAAGCCAGCATGAAGCTAAATCAAAGATGATATATTTCCATGTGTTTTTGACAGCACTTGTCATAAGAAGCTCTATGGGAATGCAGTCTCTGATTCACTAGATGCTTCTATGCATCTTCTTTGAAAGGGGTGGTGGGATGGGAAATTCTCTGCAGCTAGTCTGTCCCTTTGATAAAACTGCTGATCTGTGGCATCTTTGCTAAAAGCTTATTGCTGTTTTAAGTGCTGCATGTCTTACTCTAGAGAAAGAAGCAGCTGTGAGCTCCACTGCTACATGCCTGCTGTGTGACTGCAGCTATCTATGATCATAGTATCTGCTTTTGTCCAACTTCAACTTTTCAAGGAGTTTGCTTGTTTAAGGCAATTTTACAAAAGGCACTATTGAGAAAATATGATATAGCATAAACACTCTCTGGGATCTTTCATGGATTTGGTTTTTTTTCTGCTTTCTATCTTTCTTATTTTCTGCCCTGTGACATAGAAGAAAATTCATTCTTCTTTTGGTGTGATGTACATACATCATGTTCACAAAGATGACACAGAAAACAAAAGGAAGCCGGAATCCCCTTTCAGATATGACTGATTTATACCATTCCTGGAATTCAAATCAATTATTAGGTCAGTATATCAAATCAGCTCTAAATGGTTTTGTGGTAATTCATATTTGCAGAGCAGTTACAGTCCCATCAGTAAATCTGGACTTTCCTCCTATTCTACTGAGTTTGCTTTTGGCTCAGCAACACAGATGTGTATTTGTTTTGCAAAAAAGCATAGCTTCTGGCTCTAACTAACAAATCAAGCATTTTCTGTTCCTCTAGACTTGTTTTGGTGTTTTTGTTTTGTAGCAATGAAGAACTTAACTACAGGAAGGTGTTGTTGCTACAGGATGTTGTCTTTCTCTTTCTTTCCCGCCCATGCCAAATATTCTCCTTGTGGTAATAATCAAGGGAAACAAGAACAAAGAGAACAAGAAAGAGAAAATGAACAGAATTGTAGAACGAGACAACTCTATGATTGCAGATGCTCTACAAGAGTCACTCACAGCTCAGATCATTAGCACAAAGAAGAAAAGAAGGTGAAAAGTTGTTCATTTGTTTTAAATTGGAATGGAGAAAGCTGATCTATTAATCTCACAGTACACTGAAATTTCCTCTGACTTCAAAAAAAAAAAATGTGCTCCTGTGCTGAATTGATAGAACCAGAAAAAAGAAATAAAGATACAATTCTCTCAAATCACATCAGGGATTTATAGCTGGAGTATCACTAGTTGCTGTTAACTGGGGAAAAACATGTCCCTATTAGACACTCAGCTGGTGACTGATGGTTTGTGGAAACAATTTGGTCTTTAAGGAAGAGAGGTCCTTAGGCTCTAGTGAAAGCAGAGACTTAGCCATTGATGGAAGGAAGAGGTGCTAATAAGGACAAAGAGTGAATCAGGTCAGTTAGGCTTTGGTGGTTAACTGTATATTCATTTTGACAGTTTTCTGTCATGAATGACAACAAATCTCATAGTGAGAGCTCAAGGTGCCAGCAATACCACAGGAAGGTGAAACAACTTAGTGAGTCACAGATTTACTAGGACGGCTAATGCATCTGAGATTTGCTGCCCTGTGGCCTTTTAGCTCTGAATCATGGCATACGTGAGATGCAGACTACATTAAATGGTGACAGCCATACGCCTGTGCAGCTAGTCCGGTTCAGACTGCGGAAGTATTTGTCTGAGAAAGCAATATGAAAACCAAAAACCAGTCTGGTCAATCTACTTAAAATAAGTGTTGGCCTAAATATTCTTGCAGTTTAGGGGAGCAGCATCTTCCCTGTTTGGAGGATGTGTAACACAAGGGTCAGTTAGAGGAAAATATAATCCTATACAGATTATGCCGAATAACCTGAATTACAGTTCACCTTATTTACAGTGAAATACCTACAACAGAATAGAAAATCATCTCTTTTAAGGAAGATGTTAACATGAGATAGCACTATTTGAGTAGTTACCATATCTGCCATATCTATATTATATCAGTATAATATTCAGTCCAGCCACAGCAGAGTACAATAAACATCTATTTAGCATTCCTGCCATATCTAAGTATTTTGAAAAATATCCTGTCTCAATTAATCCATTACTCAGAATTAGATCTTGAGCCTTTTTTGGACTAACAGTCGCTGACTAGTTAACTAGTTAACAAACTAGTTAACTTTTGCTTATTGCTGTCTTCTGAGTGTAAAACTCCCTAAAATGTAGATTTGCTCAGGTTTACACACCACTCCATGGAGCCTGTGCAATTCAGAGACTTCAGCATGTCCTAACTATTTCTTCATTTTGCACGGGTGAGACAAAACATGCTGTGGAGGTTGAAGTGCCACAACCTTCTTATTGCATTTATTCATCTGGAAACTTAACTGAACTAAATAACTAGGATGTAACCACACAAGGCCTTAACATTTAACACTGAATACATTGAACCGAGTCCACACCAGCTGGCAACCAGCAATGAGTGCAGAACAGCAGCTATGCAGAAATCAGAACTATTCCCATATAATTATGAGAAAACCAGAGAGTCAAACTGGACTGAAAATTTTTCCTACATTCATTTTGTGTGATAATTCTATACATTGTTTTAGCCACCATTCTGCTGATGAGTTGGATAGCTTAGATTACACACCTGAAATGCATACTAAAAGGAGTTACATTAAAATAAATGAGCCTATTCATTTTCAGAGAGCTTTGAGAGAGAAAGACTTAAACATTCACAGCAGGTGGCACTACCTATTTCATTTAAAAATATTGCCTGGAAAAAGAAGAATCTAATAGCTGTCTGATGTCAGGAAAGGGTTATAAAGAATATTACATCTGGTATCAACTTTGGACCTTCAGAGAAACCAGAAAGACCCCAGTATCTACATTTCATTTACATTCAGAGCTGGCTGGTAACCTATTCCCTTTTGTTCCCTGTGTCATCCTTCCATACCTCCCGCCCCTCATGTAAAATATCTTTTCTAGGCTAAATGTCAGAGGAAGAAGAGAGATTTTTCTTACATGGGGAGTTCAGTGCCTTCTTCTCCCTAAATCTGAAATGTCAGGTGTTTTTTCTTTCTGGTTAAAATGAAAAGAAAAACTGTTTTCCATGTGGTAATTAAACACATATTACAAAGAATCACGGAGTTGAAACTATACCACAGAATATTGGGATCTCGGTGGTTATGGGGACATTCATAAATGTATTTTGACCTCATAGAGGAAGTACAACAACCACAGAGAACGTTTTTTAATATTTAAAAGCTCCTTGCATGGCATACCGACTGGATGCACTGTTACCCTGTAGCCCAATCACAGGGCACTAATAGAAATAGACCATAAGCTTTGCAGTGAGTTTTCAAAAGCCTCAAGACTGAGGCTCATCAGGCCTGCTTTGCATGAACTGGTCTTGATCCACCTGAAACATTGGTTCACTCAGTTTAGCTGAGTGATACTCAGCTAAACATTAACATACTCTAATGCAACTCTGCAGTGTAGAAAAATGCAGGCCTGGTACTACAGGAGAGTCCCTGAAATGTGGGAATGCAGACTGCAGCACAGAGGACCAGAGGAGTAGGATGATAAGGCACTGAGTGCAGGCTGGTGCTGGAGATCCCACGGGAATGAACAATTCAGTCAGTCAGTTACAGAAAGGTAGCGTTAGAGCCATGTAAAACTGGGTTTAGGGGTAACAAAGATAGTAAATCCAACTGTGGAGCAATGAAGGAAGAGGAAAGGTGTAAAAGCATATTCACAAACATAGACAAATGACCCCAGATGGACATTAGAATGAGAAAGACACAATCAGCATGAAGGTCACGTTCCTTCTGGAAAAGGAATCCAGCTGCTGATGACTCAGTGTTATAACCCAGAATAAAACCACCAGCTTTAGCATCTCTTTAGCAAGAGCAGGGGTGCAGTGAGAGCATCATGAGGAAAAGGGCTAGAAACTAGGAAGTGCACATATAGAAATTTCAACCATATTTCTATGATTTCCTTTTCTTTAAAAACTAGACCCTGACTAATAATGGTTCTATTGTTAAGATTTCAGTTATTTTAACAAGAAATTACTGTCTTTATATGTTTACATGTTTGCTTAAAGAAAGGTTTTCACCATTACAATGTAGATGCATGGCATCATTTTTACATTTTCACCAAGAACATGCACAAGTGGCCATGTGTAAATTTAGTATGTTTGCCAGTGTCCTGACTGTGGAGAGAAGAAACAACCTTCTCCCAAAAAGATAGTGCAGCTCAGGCAACAGCAGTGCTCTCTTTCCAATGTGATTCAATTCCAGTTGACAAGGACTATCTCAAAAATGAAAGATTATTTCAGTTTCTACAACCCATTCATCAGTTGGCCTGCCAGCATCACAGCCAAGAAGCGTGCAAATTAGTGTGATATATTTCTATTGTTTTCAGCATTAACTGCAAAAATTACTAGTCTGGATATTCTGGAAGTACTGTGACTTGAGCATATAGTAAAACTGAGCATTGAATTAAACTAAATGGATCTTAATGATGCATAAGAAAAAGTGCATAACTTTGGATATAAACATCTGGCTGATGACCAGTGAGGGACTGGCCAGTGTTCATTTGTAACAGTGCTCACTATCAGATGAGGTCCAAACAAACCATTTCATCATGAACCAATGCCACTGACAGACATTCTTCCACAGCTCTGTTCAGTGCAGTTTGTCCTTCTGGATGGAATTTGGTCTCTGCAGCCTGTGTCACTGTGGTACTGCTGGTGACCTCAACTGGTAATGTGTTATCCACAAATTGTTATTCAGGCAAAGATTTGCACGTTGTTTACCCATTATGTCTCCGAGAGAACCTTAAATAATCTTTTCATTTGATGCAGTTTTCCTAATTTCATTTTAAATAATATAACAGGTTTTTTGCTTGGAGGAGATGATTTCCATAATTTTAGCTAGAAGTGAAAATATACATGGAACAAGGACAGAAACTAATTGTAGAAAAATACCTATGGAGCCTTAGTCCATGATATTTTTTAAATCACAGTTGCTCATATTTGATGGGGTTTTTTTGTTGTTTTTTTTTCTTCTTTTTTTCATTTTTTAAAATTAATTTGGTCTCATCTCATTAGACCAGTTTGATGTTACCTTTAGTTATTCTCAAATTATTATTTTCCATGTGTAAAAGCTTATTCCCACTGAAGACTTTTGCAGTCCCACTGTTTTTAATGTAAGCAGGTTTTGACCCATTGAATACACAAGGCTTTAAACATTCCATTTTAAAAGACATTTTTTTCTTATGCTATGAACCCCTGAGGTACTATGCCAAGGTTATGAAGCTGTGCATAGTTATTTTTGTGCTTTATAAAATCTTTAACATTTTTGGTGCATAAATCATTTTTAGCTTTACCTAATTTTGGAGCATAAAGGGCACGTCAAACTTTACTAAACTGAAGCCCCAGGAAACAGTCTATAACAATGATGGATTTTTATAATGATATAACCCTTAATGAATTATTGTAGTTCCTTAACAAGGTTTTAATAAGAAATTTCTTTTGCCAGCATGGTTATTAGTTCTCTCATCTGAATAGCCTTGGGCCTGTCTGCCATGGAATTGTACAACATAATATTTTTTCTGTGTCAATCATATAACACTGCAAATCTCCAAGCCTGAATAAAAGAACTTACTTCTCCTTTCTTTGATTTTTTTTTTTTTTCCATGGTAAAGGTCAGGGGTTTTGAATATGTACCTTGAAATGAAGATGTGTTGACTACAATGCAACTGTTACTCATGTTTAATGGAAGAATACCCACTGCTACTCAGACACTTTCAGGTATGCTAAAATGTCTAGGAGAAATTGCAGTACATGATATTTTTAAACCGAGTGGGTGCTTCTCTGTGTCTTTATTTGCATTTTTATGGTTACATTGTGCTCTTTTCTTCTTCTTTAAGGTATTTCTAGTTGTCTGATTGGTATTTTGAATACCCTGATAGACATTAGTCTTTTTTATTTTTATAACCATATTTATCACCTTGTGTTCATGTGTGTGTATACATAATTATTTAGTGATGTCCACTTGAAACAATATAACTAAATCTTTAAGCCTTAGCTTTAAAATACTGAAAGAACATGAAACCTGCAAAGCTGAGCAGTGGAATGTTAGGAAATGCCTCTCCTATCTTTGTTCAGTCCTCTCGTGTACATGTTATGCTACAGTTATTAATTACTTGTTTAATTATTCAGGAGACACTAAACTAAAGCGGACTGCAAAGAGCTTCAGAAAAAACTTATGAGACTCACTGACTGTGTGATATAATGTAGTATGGAATTTCATGCCAACAAGTATAAAGCAATCAGCATGGTTAAAACAGCAGTAAATGCTCAAACACTGCGATGGACTCTGAATTCATTACTCCAGTCCAAGAAAAGGATTTTGTAGTCATTGGATATTTCTCACAAAACATCAGATCAATACCCTGCAGTGGTTGCAAAAGCAAGCAGAATGTTAGCAATTATTAAGGAGGGATTTAAAAAAAAAAAATATTAAATACTATATAACCATAGAAATCCATAGAAATTCACTTTATGATGGTGCTTGCATCTGGAATACAATATAAACTTCTAATCCCTCATTTCAAAAGGATATATGAGAACTTAGAAAGGTACAGAGAAGGGTGACAACAATGATCAGAGGTAGAGAATAGCTTATGTCCAAGGACAATTTAAATGCACTCAGAGTCTTAGGAGGGAGAATAAAAGAAAAAAAGAAGGAAGCAAAATAAAATAAAAGAATAACTGAGGAAGGCTGTAACAAAAAAAAAAAAAAGTCAACAGCATCATAGAAATGGGGAATATATCCCATGTCAGCAATCAGAATTACATGCAGGGGATTAAATTATTAGGTGACAAGTCTACAATGGCAGAAAGAAACATTTCCTCACAGGTCACATAATTTCATTGTGGAACCAACTGGCACAGAATATTGTAGAGGTCACATACATAAATGGGTTTAAAAAAGTGATTATACAAATTAATGAAAGAAAAGCATCAAGAGCTATTAAACATGATGAAGTGATTCTCCAGCTCAGGAAATCCTTAAAGGATATATTGCCAGAAGCTGAAAGGGCATAACAAAGAGAGGGTTTATTCCACTTTATCACTGTGGATTTTTGTTTTGTCTTGCATTGTTTTAGTTGCTTATGTTTAAATTCTTTTCTTTAATGTCCCTTACTGACTACTTCAGAGACAGGATGCTGGGTTGGATAAGACTTTGGTCTTAAACATTAGAGACACTTTTTATCTTTTTATATTCTTTTAACAGATAAAAATCGCCAGAGAAAGTCTTCTAATTGCCTCTGTGTCTTGAAAGAGTAATCATGAAGTAATGCCAGGCAGTGTTGACACAAGGAAAAAAAATATGTTTGTACAAGGTATTCTACAGTGTATCTAGTTAAAGTCTGAAAAGGCATATTCTGTTCATATGAGCGGGCTATATTTTATTTTTCAAAAATATGTGACCTATCCAAATTCGAGAGGATTTTATTAAATGGCAAAAGGAAAATCAATAGCAATTTCTACCCTATAAGTACTGGCCCTAACCTTCAGTTGAGTCTAAGCTTATCTTTTGTCCACATTTTCTGTGTTGAAGCCTGAATATGAGAGTAGGCTTATGTGCTCCAGGCTGAGCAGAAAGGATAACCCCCAAGGTAGGATTTTGGAGATATTTTTATAAAGACATGTTCACTTTCTCACATGAAGTGAAATCTCGAACACAAACATAGCACTTTTTACGTTTGTTTTCCAAATACTAGACTTTACTAGGTTAGGCATCCTTTGTGATCCAGACTATTTTTTAGTATTTCTTTGGCCAGAGAGAAGCTTATTGAAAAACTTGGAATGTTGTTTTCCTTCTCACATTCTGTTGTCTTGAAATGTAGGGCTGCTGCTGGTGCAGCCATATTGTATAACCACAATTTCTACTTTCATTGGGCAAAAAGCATCTCAGTAATAACATACACTTTTCATTGCATGTGTTGCACAGACAAACTCACTTGAGATGTAGGATACTGTGGTCCTGAGTCATTTGGAATATTTCAAAAAGGAAGTAGGTTCACCCCCAGCACGAGGGCCTTCCTGTGGAATATGAGTTAAAGTTTGAATAAAGATGATGGACATGAATGTTTGACTTGCACTGCCCAGCAGCTCTCTCACACTCCTTCTCCCACAGGATAGGGGAAGAAAATGCAATGAAAAATCTAATGGGATAAGGACAGGGAGATCATTCACCAGTTATGATCACAGGTAAATAGACCCAACCTGGGGAAAAGTAAATTAAGTTATTGACAATTAAAATAGATCTAAGTGTAAAACAAAACCTAAACCACCTACACCACATCTTCCTTTTTTCCCAGGCTCAACTTTACTCCTCTCACAAGACCCTGCTCCCCAGGTAGCACAGAGGGATGAGGAATGTAGGGTTGTGGGTCAACCCATAAGAGCTTTTTGCTGCCATTTCTTTCTCCGCATGCTTTTCCACTTTCCAGTGTGGTCTTCTGCGTGGACTTCAGCTCTCTTCAAAGTGTGTTTACTTGCTTCAGCATAGGGTCCTCCATAGGCTGCATGGAAATATGTGCTTCACCTTAGTCCTATTCACAGGCTGAGGGGAATCTCTGAGGGGAATCTCTGAGGGGAGTCTCTGCTCTGGCTGCTGGACCAGCTCCTGCCCCTCTTTCTTCTCTCAGCTTGGTGTCCACAGGACTCTCTCTCACACTTTTGCCCTCACTCCTCACTGTCATGCAGTGTTTTGCCCTTTCTTAAAAGTGTTTGCCCAGGGGTGCTACCATCTCTGCCGAGGGGCTCTGCTGTGTCCTGTGCTGGGTCTGCTGGAGATGACTGGAACCAACTGGGGAGATGGGGAAGCAGCCCCAGTCTCTCTTTAAAGATTCCACCTCTGCAGCCATTGCCTGCTGATGCCTGAGCACCTGCACCTGATAGTTTTATGGTATTACATAAACACCATAAATGCCACTGGCAAATAAAACATGCCGATTTTATCAGTTTCTGTACTGCTTCAGCTGAAATACAGTGGAACTCTGTTTTCACTCTTTTATACAGACATGAACCATGAAACCTAGGGCCAAATGACATTTGAGTAATGCCTTTGCAGATATCATTTTTGTTCTGAGTCTAGCTCTTATGGAGTTGATTTACTAATTAGTAGATTTTATGGTGTTTGGATTTGTGACCAAAACAGTGTGGAAACTCACCAGTGTTTTAGTTCTACAACTTTAAGTTCTTCTCTGTTTCTTCTTCTGCTGCCCAAAAGAGTAATCTTGGGCTTAGCAAGAGGTTTGGAGGAGATACAGCACAGCCAGGAAAGCCAAGGACAACTGACCCAAAGAATTTCCCATAACATACAACGTTGTTCTCAGCAATAAAACTGAGGGAGACTTTTTCCAAGGTAATTGTTGCTCATTGTTCTGTTGGTAGGAGGTAGGGAGTGACTGCCTCTGAGCCAGCTATTTCTTTTGTGGTTTTCTCTTTACTCATAAAACTGTCATTTCTCAACAAACAAATGCTTTGATTTGGTTTTGTCTCACATCTTCCCTCCCAGTTCTGTCCTCCATCCTGGAGTGGGGATTCAGTGACTGAGTGGGGGTTTAGCTGCCAAGAAGGTTCAGCCCAGAGGCAGAAAATTGGTCAGATTTTTGTGGAAGCAAAAAACTGATATCAGAGAGGATTCTCTCTGTACTAGGTGCTTTGTGCTTCATTTACAATGAATGGAAAGAAGCAGAGACTGGTAGGACATTTTATATGATTCATAAGATCAATGCACATAAGACTGATCCAGCTGGTATCTTATTCATAGATTTGTTTTGATTCCAGGTTCTGACTTGGGTGAAAATAGGAGACCTGCCAGTTTGCTGCTTAGGTAGTTATACTCAAAAGATATAGCAGAAATATAAGTAAGTCAAAAAATATTTTTGGCTTTAAAAAGTTGTTCAGTTCTTGCTGTAGGCAGGTGTCTGTTATGGTTCAGCAGTCCTAGCAGGATGAATTTGTATTTGTATAATCAATTATATATAAAAACTGGGGCTGAGCAAATAGATAATATTTTACTTCAATAAGCCATTCTTGCAAGGCATTCTATCAGAAAAGTGATTTAAATTTTTCAATACTAATGTCTGTTCAACTATAAACTTTTCAAAGGGAGAACTTTAAGGGATAAATGCAAATTATTAACACAGAGTACGATAAATTACTGATACAGACACACAAAGATCAAGTATGTGTCACCAACATGAGACTTCACTTTATAGCTTAAGCCTTTTTTATGTCTTATTTGGATCAAATTTATGTGAGAAATTTACAAAAGTCAGGAGAGATCCTTATTATATGATTCACTGCAACTCATTAGGTATTGTTTCCATACATAAATGAGCTCTGCTGATGTAAAACACAAATGATTGCGCTTGATTGACCCTGAAGTTATACATTCTTGACAAAAAAGGATGGAGCATCTTGAAAGCCATATGCCAACAGATGTAAAGGAGATGAATTCCATTATAAATATGGTGATTATTACTGGTCAGCGTGGTGAGCAGCACATTTTTAAAGCTTGCAAGCAGAGAATGTGAGGAGGCACGATTAAAAAGCAGAAATATTGATCTCATCCTGCAGCTTTGTGTTTCAGCCCATCATTCACTTTCAGCTCTCTGTCTCAGTGGCAACCAGCTTGAACAGCTTGAACTTTTTTCCCTCTGCTATGGCTACTACCCTGTGTACAGAGTTTTTGTGAAGAATGATGGAGTAGAGACCCAACACCCTTTAAGGCAGAACAGAAACATTGCATTCTTTTAAAATACATTAATGTAACGTCTTGATTAAATAAGTTAAATTTGGTTGCATACAGATTTATTTTAATACTCATAGTCGAGTATTTTCCTATACCAATATTTTTTCTAGACTTTTTTTCAGTAACACGTCTATATAATGCATATAATTGTATGTATTTATATAAATAACTATGCAAAATATATATATTAGTATAGAAATATAATGAATAATGAGGATTATAATCCATAAAAGATGAGCAAGGGAGAAAGCAGAAAGAATATTAATCACTATGATCTTTACCCAGTGTATTGTTAAGCATATTAGGGAAGCTATGACACTCCCGTTTGGATTAACTACTTGGAAGAGGACCAGAGTATGTGACTTTATTTTCTGACTGCAAGGTACCAACAAAGATTTGAGATCTGACCTGGACCTCTTGTATTTTGTCAGTACCATCTATCCCAGTTGAGTTAAAGAGGTGTTTCCCACTGGCTGGGTCAGTAGGAGCTGTCATAAGTATTTCTCAGTCAGCAGGAGTCATTCTTGAGCCAGTGGGAGCTGTCACAAACCATTTTGACATAACATGTATCATGCTGGAAGTGAGATTGACCTCTCCAACCTCTCTTGCTATTATAGGCAGGTAATCAGGTCACTCCACCCATCTGGTAGTTCAAACTGAGCTCAGCTCCACCATTCAACCCCTGATACTACTGGTCTGACAATCCTTTCAGCTGCAGCAGCCATGCACTTGTGAAACTTCATCCAAATCAATGGGATTATTCTACTGTGAAGTTATTGTGGACTGCAAAACAAGGTCCTTTATCTCACACCATTTTACCCTGCAAACCACCAAAGGGGGAGTTTGGGTAGCATTTGAAAAGACTGCAGGGTAACAACGGATGCTCTGTTATGCAGAGCAAAGTATCTGACACATGAAGTGTCTAGCCCTGAAAAGTGCCCTGACTTTGACAAGTAGGATCTTTCAACAGATATTTCTGTGGAAAAATGCCTTGCACTGCAGGAGGGTCAAGTGTTGCAGAAAAGACTGCCCAATGGGTGTTCTACTCGCTGCAGAGGGTGATAGTAGTACTGGACAAATTGGTATATTTCACCTCTGAATAAGCTTTCAACCATGAGCTTTTTCACAAAGGAAGTTACTAAACTTTCTCTTTCAAGAAAGGATAGTGGTCACTACTTTTAAAGTAACTTTTTAAAGTTACTTTTCTTTATCTAGTAGTTCCTGGCTACTTTATAGCTGAATGTGAACATTCACACAGAATATGAGCCACTCTTGCCCTAAATTTCATTTTTGGCTCAGGCAATTCAAATGCCACAAAGCCTATCTTGCAGAAAAACCTTAAAGTACTCCATGGGAACAATATGAATATGAATGAGGGGAAACTCTTCACCGATACCCTAAAAGCCTTTTCCCTGTGCCATATATGTTTAAAGATTAACTAGATACACAGGTACAGTCTGCACTACTGCAAGTACCTGAGCAGGGTTCAGAATTTTGAACCCTGTTTTAGACTCTGATACTTATATATGCCTCACCTCACAATAGACAGGGTGTAGAAGAGAGAGGTCTGTACCTTTTATCTAGTAGCAGGGGGCTAGAGCATCTTCATGTGTAACATCTATACATCCCACTGCAGAGATCTGAAGATCAGTCTCTGGGATGTCTGCAGTAGGTCAGGCTCAATTTCTATTGCTGGAGTAGTTCCACTTCATGTGAGTGATTACGGAGTAAATGGTCCCTGAGATAGCACAAGAGCATGTGTCACTCTGACCTCACCACAAGCCTCAGTGTATGTGATGAAGAAGTAGCAGCCCCCTTTCATATACCTTTATCAGTAGGTATATTTAGGGAAAGCTTTCTCTGGATCATGAATGAGGATTCTGCTCTTCTTAGTCACATGGAAAGTTCAGATTGGGAAAAGTAAAAGATAAATGATCTATGATTTTCCACTTTCAGCATCACTGTTCTCAGTTTTATTGTTAAGAGCTAAAAAGGAAAAGAATAGGAAGCTTTAGGAGCTCTCTTTTGTGTAGCCCTTTTCAGTATCAGCTATGTATATGACTGAAGACTGTGGCACATCCTTAGTAAAATATTGTTTGGCAGGTAAGGAAATGGAAAAAATAAGACAATTTGATTTTTTAAGACAAGAAGCTGGATATGATGGCACATTGCAGTTCCTAGTTCTGCAGAGAGTGAGACCAGTGCAACTTCTAATATGGGATCCTGCTACTGTACCTGGAAACATAGACAGAACAAGAATGCTGTACATAAAGGTGAGATGAGATCATGAAATGAATTAATATAGAGATTCTGTGCATAACTTTTCTAGTACTTGGTCATACAATGCCTTGTATTTTTTTGTTTCGCTTGGTTGCAGTTAGTTGCATAGTCCAACAGGTTGCTGCACTGGCTTCTGTTTAGGTCTATTAGTTCTAAATTGAATATTTAGTCTCATAATCCCATTTGCTATCCAATACCTTATATTGTCTTTTCTCTATGTAATATGTTGTCACTTGTTATAATTCATCCCCATAGAATGGATCATAGAATCATAGAATGGTTTTGGTTGGAAAGGACCCTAAAAATCACCTACCTCCATCCTCCCCTGTCGTGGATGGGAACACTTTCCCCTAGACAAGGTTGTCTAAAGTCCCATCCAAAACCCTGTATTATGTTTCTCTCGGGATTGCAGGTTTTATGTGATTTCCTACAGCCTCTCTTCTCTTCCTCCCCTCCTTCCACAAATATTCCACGTATTCCTCATTCTTTCATAATCCAGTGTTTGCGATTTCAAAGGAAAATTAGACAAACTCTCTGACTTTAATTCTTTAATCTCTGCCATTCCAGATTGCTGCAAGTATCTACATGACTGGTAAGCAATCCCTACTTTTTGGAGCAGATCTGAGGTGTCCTTCTTGCTGCTGAATGATGGAATGAAACAGAGCTCCAACATGGTTGATCACAGCTCTTTTGATTCACTTAGACTGGAATGAAGGACCATGTGCTAAATAATTCCTGTCCTAAAAGTCAATCAAGCAAAAAAAAAAAAAAAAAAAAAAAAAAAAAACCAAAACCAAATTCCCAAACCATAGAACAAAGCTAGTAGTGCACCAATCATATAAGAGTAAAAATACACCAGATAAAACCTTGTCAGTCTCTTCCCTGCTCCCCATAACTTTCAAGGAGATGCACTTTACCCAGACTGGGCTCCTTCTATTTTATTATATTAATTACTCAAGATAGACCATATAACTGGGAAGTGTGTGTTCAAGGACCACTGAACACTGAATTTTCTGAGCCTATCACAATTACAGAAACATCTGTGCTAAATGACTTTGCCTTGAATCACTAAAAATTGCTCTATTCAGCAGCTTGGTACAAATCTGATTCTTGCCTGTGCTGAAACGGTAATGAATGTTGTTTTTCTGTTTCAGTTCTTGTGACTTCATATGACCACCATGAACCTGGTGTCTCACCTTCATGTGAAAATCCATTTTTCTTTTCCTATTTAATGGTCAAAAGCTGTTGCTGCTATAGATTTACTGTGGTGACATACGGCAGCAACAGACTCATGTCTGAAAATCACAGCAGAATGTATGCATTACATTGTAGCTCACAGGCTACAGAGAGGCAAAATACAAATACAAAGAATGCTTTATTTGCTTTCTTCATCTTACTTTTTTATTATTTCTTTTGTTTTTATTTCTTTAACTTCAGTTATATCTTTAATCACTAAAAAGGTCACACAGATGGTTTATCCAGCATTATATACCAATAATTCTATCACAATTAGCATTAGATTTCCTAGAATTATCTGGGCTACCAGAGACCTCTGTAGTTTATTTAGTCTGACTTCCTGCTCAAGGATCATCTGTGAAATAATATCAGGTTACGTCAGATTTTGTCCTGCCTTTGGCCAAGCAACTTGTTACTGATTAATGGTTCTTTGTGTAATGATACTACTGCCTGTATCTGGAATTTACATTGCTGTAAATGGTGGCCATTGCCTTCTGTTGTTTCTCTGTGACCCTCTGAGGAGAACCTGCCTCCATCTTCTTTTTAACCCCCATTAGGTAGAGGAGGAGGATGGCCGTCACATCCCTCCGTAGCCTTTCTCTTTGAGTCTAGGCAAACTCAATTCCATCAGCCTCTCCATGTGCATCCAATCCTCTAGCCACCTATTTTAGTGACTAACCCCTTTTTGATGTTGATCGCTTGATGAACTGGGAGATTCAAAACTAGACACGCTATTCTCTACGCAGCACCTGAAGATGAATTTGAGGAGGATTCCAAAAAGGTCTGCTTTGTCCAACTTTAGCTTTACAGCCCAGAAGAAAGTGTGTGTTTACTCAGAGCAAGTTTTGTAGAAATTCTTCATGTTAAGATACCTGGAAGAAAGATGATGTAAAGAGGGATAGGAGAAAAAAATATGGAGATAATAGATGAAAATAGAGAAAAAAATTCTTTCCAACTATCTACTACAGCTCTTAACATCTCTTAAAATCAGAATCGTAACTGAACTGAATCAATTATTTTCTGAGCTGTTACACATCTGAAAGTTAGTCAGTTCCGAATAGCTCTAAATAATGAAATCTTTATATTCCAGTTTATCATCTCAATTTTGTATCTCAGATTCATCCTTTAATAATTTTCTGTGTGGCTGAATTCCTACATGGCTGAATTGTCTCAGAAAATCACTTCAGGGAAAAAAGGTGTTTGTTTTACCTATTAGATATTCTCAAGATTTCTGAATAATCTTTTGCTGTTTAATTATTTTCTGACACTTTCCATTCTGGTACCCATTATATGTGACTAGATGAACATGCTTTGTTGTACAGTATTTCCATGTCCTAAAAACAGCTCATTACTTACAGAAATCTTGGAATTAATTAAAAATAATCATAGCATTGTAGATTTGGCTAAAAAGGAAATAAGTGGATGAAAATTAATCCTATGGTATGTAAAGATCTGGAAGAGAAGTACACAGCCAGAAGGTAAAAGGAACAAAGGTTTTCCTAGCATATAGAAGAATACAGGCTTTTCAAATAATTTAAAATAATCAGTTTTAAAATTATTAGCTGACTGTTTTACAGCTTTATGCTTTCTTTCACTTACAAAGATTTAACAATAATTCCTTTTCATCCTTTCAGGATACTCTGAATTATATACAGAAAAAAATTTCTAAGCATAATCACATATTCAGAGAATAATGGCCTTAGGTTGATCATCACAAGCCACATCAGAAAAATTCCTGTAGTGTTTGGCATGTCAAAATTTAATTTAATACGCCCTGAATTCTGCCACTGTTACGTAGGCAATAAGCACCTAGGCTTATTGCTACTCTTGGGCTAAACAAATGGAGTTCTGTAAATTATGTTTCAGGACACTGTCATTTTGAATGCACCAGAGCTCCTCAGCTCTTTCTTCAGCTAGCACACTCGTGTCAATCATCTACCTTTTGGTACATCAGGGTTTTCATTAGTTCTATAACTGCCTGACCTTGTGCCAGACTTGAGCAGACAGGTAGTTCATAACCCTTTACTGTCAGAATTAGCATTCATGATACTACTTAAACTGCAGAGCAAATTTAGAGTTCATTATTAAATGAGGCATATGTTACTACACTTATAACTGATTCAGTCTAGTTATTTTTAGTTTGACCTTTTCTGTATTCATCAAATCAGCTTTGAAATAGACATTGAGGTACCCTTTACTGTTATAAAAATTCTTAGAGATATTTTTTTATGGAGTTTTCTGGCAAATTCTCATGTATCAGTAGTTTAGTGATATACTAAACATCTTACTGTTAACTTAAGTAAAAAGAAGAGGCAATGGAATAATGTGGATGTTAATGTTTATTTTCTTCAGCTGTATCACGCCTCTTTGGCTTTGCCATTTTGCCAAGACCTGAAACGCTACAGTTGTCAGTTCAGAATAGAATGAAAACTTCCACCAAGGATGGCAAAAATGTGTGAAGGTAAAAGTATAGACATTATTAAAATGCATTTATTTTTACTGTAGTGTCATAGATAAAATTTATCCATTATTATTCTGACTTTCTGGCTATCCCATTCTCTTCCTCCTGAGGTACAGCACTGAGAAGAGAGACACTAAAAATTCAAACCCACTGGGACATGACAGGCTTAAGAACTGTTTCTTGTCGTTTTCCTTTTACTGTCATGAATTTCTAAACTTTAACATGGAAAAGAAAATCTTTAAATTATACAAACTTATTAGGTACCATGAAACTTTAATTCTTAAAAGAAATATCTTTTTGCACTAAAAAAAGCCAACACCCTCACATTTATCACTGAAGCCCTCACTCACTGATTTTCATTAATGTAAAAGGATAAATGTTCTGATAATATACTAGAATATATACTTATGAAGACACTATCACAGTAATAAACCATAGCATTAGCAAATAGATTCAGAGCTAAACTATTTGTATATGTAGTAGCAAAGAAATTCTCACATAACAAGGTGCTAAATAAAAGCTATTTTTGCTTCACCCAGAGCCCTAAGAACGGCATGCGACTTTTCATATGTTTAGAGTCATGCAAATACTTAGAAACTTACTGAAGGTCAAAACTTCAATCCTCTTGTTTGTTATTCTTTCTTCACCATTTTTTTTTTCTTAGTAGCTAGTTATGCAACCAATTTTGTAAGTAAAAAATGTACAAGTATGACAGACAGAAGTTTTAGAGGTATTTAAGTATCCAGCTTCCACTGAAATAAATAGGAACTGATTAATAGTTTTTAAAAATCTAACCTGTGCTATCATTACCCTTATGGACCATTGTGAGGTGGAAACTGCTGCATTTTATGTTGAATAGAGAGTTCAAAAATTTCATCCTCCCTTTTTTCTTTTTAGGCAGGCAGCAGGCTCACTTATTGCCACATAACAATTTTGTACTCAATGAACACTGTTATGTTCGACAATTGCATACAAAAGCACTTTGTTGAAGTAACACTTTGGGATTCATGGAAAACAACAAATCACAAGAAACTGTAAGAGTTGAAACACTGAAATGTACTGTTTGAACTTCAGGTTACTGTATAATGTAACTGTAGTTCATTCCCTTAAAAACCCCTAAGATCTCATTGATCTGTATGTCATATTAACTGTTCTATATGATATAGATGAAGGCTTCAGTTCATAATCGACACAGTGAATGTAAGAACCTAATTAAGACAGACTGAGTCACCCTCTGGGAAAGTTCAGAAGCATTGCTCTTTTTTGAGAGAGCTGAGGAGGAAGAGCGTAAGAGAATTAGATGAGTAAGCAGGATTTACTTTAGGAAGGCCAGTTTGCCTCCCAGCACCGTACACTTGAACTGTAGATGCATCCTCAGCTAAATCAGGAGCCTGGTACAGTCTGAACCTGGCAAACAGCCTTCAGAAAAGTGCCCTGTGGTGTGAGCAGGAAGGAGACCCAATGGAACAGAACCTACTGCACAATTATATTTTTGTGGGAACCAGACTCAGTCAGAGACATAAATGTGCTTCCATATTAAACAATTTGCAGGAAAAAAAAAAAATAAATAAACCTGATGCAGGGTTTATACCTATTTCATTTGCCCAAATATATGTTTTGGAGCAGATTGACTTCTGCAATTTTTTTTTTTTTTTCTGATTTCTCCTTTAGTATTCTGTACATTGTACATTCTAGATCCTAGACACTATTTTTCATCTTCTTATATATGTAAGAAGTGCCCACTATGTAGTAAAAAATTAAGTAATAGATGATACATAGAGTAAAACACAACACATTTCTTTGGTTGTTTTTGTGTCTTGTCATGATTTGTTCAGGTTACCAACAGTGTTACTTTTTAGGCCTTCTTGAACGTTTAAGCTCTGGAACCACTTGAAGAGATGTAAGAATTATTATTAGTGTTACACTGTTTATGAAACTTTGCTAACATTTTTATTTCCTTTGATTTCTACATAAAAATTCAGATGTATTAAAAAAAACAAAGCAAAAAAAAACCCACACCAACTTCCAAATTTGGAAGTGTGTGTTTGTAACTTATGTATCGACTGTATTTGGCTTAAATTTAAGAAATCACCTTTACCACCAGCATAGCCCAGGAGAGCATTCCAGGTTGCTTACTTTAAGCTTCTTATCATTAATTCCAGAGGGAACAGAAGAGAAATCTTGGAGTTTATACCTCAGACTCAGACCTCCAAGATTCATGTGAGGATAGAGGCTCAGGTTTTCCATCTGGTTTGGGCTTTTCTTGGTTGCTCCTTTAAATGGCATTTACATGGAATGTGAGCAAGCAGGTTCTCAGATCTGGACTGAGGATGGCTTCAGGTGGGAGATAAGTGCAGAACATGCATTCTGAATGTGCTTGAATTTTGGCATGCTGGGAAGTCTCAGAACAATCTAAAGGAACCTTAAAATTACTTACTCTCTGAAAGTCAGTGAATTCAACTGCTACTTAGGCATTAGAATTGTGAAAAGGTCTTAACCACAAAACTTATTGGCAAACACCAGAAGTATTTTAGATTTTTGTGTAATACTTATGTCCAGCCAAGAAAAAAACACTTATATTCAAAGCCAACAAAAAAATACTTTTTTTTTAATTTGTAGAAAATATTAGAAAATTATGTGAGATCTTCTATTCTTTAATTTTGGAGGATAATATATTTTTCTCTACATTTTAAATTAAATTAAGAATTAAAATTTCTAAAAAAATGCAAACACATATATGAATCCTGTAGTAGAAGGAGCAAAAACAACATATATGCATGTTGTGTTCTGCAACAATTAAATGATGACCTTTTTTCATAGAAATGAGAAGTACTGGCACTAATTCCAAACTTTTAAATGAGCTGCCACATCTTGTTGCTTCAAAATGATTATCCAAATTTGTCCTCATGATACTAAAAAAGTCTAAACAAAAAGGAGTATTCATTGATTATTTAGGAACAAGGAAGAATCTATGACTCTTTGAACTAATGAGTCCTGACAAGTGATTATCTTCTTTTAAATTCCTTATCTCATAAATAATGCTTTTTTTATGTCAGTCAAACTGAATATTTAGCTAATATCAGGTAAAAAATATGAAAAACCTGCATTTAATTTTGTTGAGGCTACTCAAAAATTGCAAGGAGCTTCAGACAGCTTTTTTACTACTAGCCTAATAATTTTATTTGATTAATTTTTATTTACCCTTAATCTAATTGTGAGTTGCAAACATTAAAATATTAAAATCCATTACCTCTACAGCAAAGAGCATTTGAACCATGTTCTGCTTGAACCTCACTCCAAAATTCTAATGTTTTAATTACACCTTATAACCTTATACCTTAACAAATATAATATATATATTATAACCTTTAACAAGGTCTTATGTCTGGTGAGTCAGCCCTCTGTCATGCAGACAAAGCAGAAAACATATATTTAATTTAGGGGTTTTTTTTAAGACATTACCTGGAGTCCTTGAATACTTTAAATTTCAATATTATCAAAGGGCTCTGAATATTCCTATTCCTTAATGCTGCTGTTGCTTCTTTTTATTTTTTAATTTGGTGGAAATAGCAATTTCTGAAAAAAAAAACTCTTAGAAACTTTCTGAAATTAGTTTCTTTTTCTTCATAAAAGGATAATGGAAAAAATAAATTATAAAAATCGGTGTAATCTTTGCTTTCATCCAACTCCAAAGCATTTTGAATTGCTACTCTGTTCAGTTCAATGTTGACCTATCTGATACCCTAAGAGAGTTCGTGCCCTCACACTTCCATTCTCCTGTGGGCCCGGTTGCGCTGCATCCTCGCTCACATGTTGCATCCTTCCATCTCCCTGAACCAGCATCATGTCACAGGCAATTCATGAAGAAAATCTGGTTTACCTGAAACAATTAAAAACTAAGGCAATTGAGCTTCAGCTTATAAGAGGAATAATAGCTATGCAGAGTATGGGAGTTAGGCCAGTGTAGTATAAAACATTCTGCTGTTTCTTAAATCTTATGCTTAAATTTTGCTATGTTAACAACAGAAAACAAACAAACAAACAAAAAAACCCCTCATTTTGCTTTCTTTCTGTGACCTCAATCATCTGAAACATTTCTGGTACAGCTATCCTGTAGCATAGCATTTTTTTTCATAGGTGCAGTAGTAAGAGCTTTGCAATCTCACATCACAGGCTTTAGCTGTAGCTCTTTCAGAGAATTTTCTCATGTGCTCAGACTAGAGCTCCAGGAGCTGGGAATCACTCAGCAGTGGGAGGTAATGCAGAGAGCAAGGAACTATCACGAAGTGCTTGTTAAAAACCCATCTTGAAGACAAGACCCTTGTTCAGGTTTCAAAGATATCTCCTTTCTTTTTTTTTCCTCCTGCCTTTTAATATGGATGAAGGAGAGTGAGGTGAGGCTAAAAGAATGCCAGAAGTCTCTACAACAAAATTATCAGGTTAGTTCTATTCTTTCCTATTTCTTCCCATCTTTTGCAGTAGACTCCCTGAGTTTGCTCCTGAGGAGGATGAATAGCAGCGTTCATATCTATTTATGGGCCACATCCAAGTAAATCTCTATGGGCTGGGCTGAGGACAGAGTAGCCTGCAGAAATCAAGGCTCCAGCTCAAACCTTGCTGACTTTGCTGACAGATTCTTTAAAATTGGATTGAAGCCAGACTTCAAAGGAGAAAGTGAGTACAAAAATAAAGGTTTTCTTTTTTTTTTTTCCTTTCAGAGCAGAGTTTAAAACTTTACCTGATCTAAGGCAGTGAGGTTTTTTATGACAGTAGTTTCACTTTGAAGTCCAGATTCTAGACAAAGCACATCAATTTCAAAGTGTCTATAGGCATAAGCAGAGCTGACTGGGCTTAAAATACCAGGATGTAGATATGGTGAATACTAGACTTGCCTACACGGTTTTTTGGTTCGTTTTTATTAACGTAGTAGAGACACATGTAATTTTGAAGGCCAGGAATTATCAGCATCAGAAGAGTTAGAATAATGAGATAAATTTTAGGTCATAAAAAGAGAACAAAATTTTTCTCTTCCTTAAATGTCATAGTTATTCTTAATCTGTGAATATATTTACTTCTTGGAAGTTTGAAATTAGTTTAGAAACCCAAAAATGTCTTTATATTCACTGGTTTAAGATTCTCGCCTCAACTGTTTGAATGGATTCATAAAAGATTTTCCTCTCTAACAACTATTCTTTCAGGTCTGGAAGGGGGAAACAAAAGTAAACTTAGCTGGGTACTTATAAGGAGTTGAAATCACGACAGTGATATTGATAGCAAACTGTCATGCTGTCAACTGTATACTTTTGTATGTGACTAATTGTATCAGTATATGAAAAAGGGTGGAACAGAAAAATTCTAGTTTCATTTTAGGTATCCATACATGATGGTCAAAGCCTAGAAGATGGGAACTGAATATCTGTTTTCCATTTATGTGTATATTTATATATGCATACATACTTGTGTTTATCTAGTCATAGAGAATACTTTATTGGACACACAGCAGTACAGGTTTTAACCAGCTTTCACTAAACAGGTGAAATAGTTAAGGAAAGGACTATATATGAGGAACTGTAGAAGATTATAGACACATGACAGAGATTTTTTTATTTATGCCATTTGCCTGACTCTCAAGTTCCAGAGCCTCATACTAATTGTGTAAGGGCACCTGGGAAGGTGATGGAGGCCATCAGGGGATTCTCCTGCTACCCTGAGAAGAGACTTGTTTCCATTCCCCCTCCATCTCATATGCCCTATCCTTCTGCCTGGTGGCATAATAATACACTATGGAGGACCCTGGAGGGGGTTCTCTATCCAGACCAACTTAAATGACTTTTCAGGAAAGATTTTGATGTAAAATATGATGTAAAATATTTTCATAAATTAAAGCTTTATTACATCTGATGTATTCTCTTTGTTCATTAGTTTTGTAGTCCCAGTCAGAAGAATAAACAAGTTTATCTGGCATAATTTTTTTCTGTTTTTAAGATCAGGCAGATTATTGTTCATGATTTCATTTTCTCAGTTCTGTTTGAAAAAAATGTTACCTTTTATATTTACATTCTGAAGAAAAGTTCTGGGCATTGTTTCCAAGTCAGGACATCCTTACAGCAAGTCTGTGAAACTTTGTTTCCCCAAATTACATTCATACGGACCAGGATTTATGAAGCAATCAGCATTCCAGACAACTAGTATTTCACTATGAGTTTGTCTCTTAAAGAGAGAGAGAAACAGTCTAACCTGGAGATGGGCTTAAGCAATGAATTTCACCTCCAGATTCATGTGCAGCTCTGGAGCATTTTCAGTTGCAGACTGTTCTTCAAGCCAGTATGCAAGAGAAAATTTATTGGTTTCAGATTTTGTTAATGATTCAGAATACTTTAACCTCAAGTTCAAATATGAGCATGTAAAAAAAAAACCATAAAAAATCCCCCCAAAAACAACAACAACAACAATAACTAAAACAATCAAATAAAAAAAAAAAAAAACAAACCTCTCCCAACACTAAAACATTTGAAGAAAAGAAAAATCTTACTGGGTTTTGTCTGTATTATTTCTATACACCAAGAAAGTAGCAGAAAAATTAATGTTGTGTAATGTGTTTAAATTGTGTTTTCAACAAGACCTTGGACAAAGTCTCAAAATAATCTGTTAAGAAAACTCATTAGAGAAAGTGGAAAAGATCTGGTTGCCTGAGCACTGCCATTTAGCATAATTTCAGACTCTGTAGGGCATCACATCTAATTTTAGGTGTGACTCTCTGGAAAATCGGTCTCATCATCTTGCCCTGTGGAAGTATCCTAGATACAAAGTATCACAACAGTATTTAGACACTGATGTTTACGAGTGTCCTTGGTAGGGAAAATGGAATTTAAATTTTCAAAGTTCTGTAGAGATCTGGAACACAAAAGCTCTGTTTGTAAGGCAGAGGTTTAGATTATTTTCTACTCCTCTAAATATCAGTTTGAGAGGTAATTTTGCTTTGCCCATTCACCACTACCACACAAGAAACACATACCTTGAGTGAATACTCAACTGCCTCTGTTGAAGAAGAACCTGTCTACCACACTTTTATGTATAACAGTTCTGGAATTTCTGCTCAAAATTCTCTATAGTATTTTGAAAGTCAAGGAAGACATTCTACCTATTCCCACAAAAGTGAATTAATTTCACCAATAAAGTTTCTAGAAACTGGTCTAGCATTTAAAGTTTAAGAAGTTGAAAAAGTTAAAAAGAAAGATTTAAAAAAATCTTAAGAATACCTAAATAATTAGGTCATTAAATAATTTTAAAAAGAGCTTGAAGATAGTAGTCTCGGATCATTTCAACCTCCTTGGAAACTGCTTTCTTTTTTCTTGCCAGCAATGAAAATGTAGATAGATAAAGCTGAACATTCAATGGGGCTTAGGTATTTGTAAATCAAAGTGCATGTTAGCTTCTCTAGTGTTTCTGAAATTTGATAATTTTAAAGGGTCAAGGTCACTATTTACTGTGGGTTTTTTCACTGTTTTCATTTCTAAGTGATATTAGCACATGCAGGGTAAGCACACATAGGAAAAAAAGTCCTACAGGAAAAATTAATTCCTCACTATGAAAACTGAATAACTATAATCACTTCTGCAAAACTGATCACACACTTCAGAGTTTTGAGTTTTGTTGAAAGATTAATTTTGTGACTTGACAAAAGTCACTTGTTCTCATTTGAAACAATTCCACTCACCTTAGCTTGGAAATGTTCACTTCTACATTTTATTAGCACACTGAAAGGTCTGTGTTCACAGAGAAAACTGTTAACTCTGGTTGAGATGGATTCACCACTCAGGTCCCAAATGCTTATGCATGATTTGTTCATGTATAAGACGTAGCCACGAATCTGTTGAGGAATACTCCTGGTCCCGGTAGCTCTGCTCCCGAGATGCAGGCTGAGATGTGGATTGAACTCTGGGTGGGAGCCCGAGACAAGAGGCTGTGAACTGCCAGCCTTTGGGATAACAAAAGACATGAAGGTGGGTGACACCAATGAGGGGAATGGACACTGAGAGACTCAACAGGAGCTGGGAATCACTGACCTTTTGGATAACAAAGGAGATGAGATGGGTCACAAAGGGTGATGCCAACCAGGTGAAAAAAAAAGGAAAGAAGAGTATAAATAATAGGCTATAATATATTGTAGGCTGATGCCTGCAACAGTGCCTGGTGGCAAAAGAAACATGAAGAAACAGTACTATGACGTCTATAAAATATGAGACAACACAGGGGTATTTTGTGGAAACATCACCAAAACATTTTTTGGGAAATATTTTTGTCATGAAGTCCAATGTTTTTAAGAGATGAAAAGCAAAAACATTCTGGCTAAGTCTTCCTATTATAATTTTTCAAGTTAAAAATGTGCTTTGTCCGTTCCCATAGGGAACAATTGTCTGTAAAAAAAAAAAAAAACACAAAAAACAAAAAACCAAACCCAAAAAAGAGTAACAACAACTAAAACAAAGTGTAAGAATTTATGTCATGAATTTTATATCACTATAAAGAAAGGCCAGTAAAGTAGGTTGGTCATTTCGTAGGATCACAGAATAGCCAAGGTTCAAAGGGACCTCAAAATGTTACCTGGTTCAATCTTTCAGGGCAAAGGGAGCCAGATGAGATTATGTAGCACCTTGTCCAATTGCATCTTGAAAACATCCAACAATGAGAACCCTACCATGTCCCTAGGGAGGTTGTTCCAGAAATTATTGTATGCAATGTAAAAAATTTCTTTCTTACATTGAAATGAAACCTCTCCCAGTGCGACTTGCAGTGTTCCTCCCTTGTCTTCTCCAGTTGCTCCTCTGAAGAGGGAGCCTCAGTCCTCTGTATAGCCACCCTTTAAGCACTGGAATACTGTGATCAGGTTCTGCCTGAGCCTTCTCTTCTCCAAGGAGAAAAGACCTGACTCCTTCAGCCTTTCCTCACAGCCCTTCTTTAGACTGTACTGGTCTGTCCAGATTCTTCTTGAATTGTGGCAACTAGAACTGGACACACTAGGTGTGCACTCCAAGTGCATCCTGACAAGCATGGAGCAGAGTCATTCTAAGGTATTGAAAAATTTGCTGTAAATCACAGATCAGCCTTTATCAGGGAACAGTCGGATGACACTGTATATGGAAAAGAAATGACTATAGAAGAATCTGAAAGACTTAGAATAAACAGAATCAAACATCTGCATTTTTTCTTAGGTTTTCTCACCACCTCCTGTTCACTTTTTTTTGCCATGATGCATCACTGTCTTTATATCCACAAAAATATTATACCTTTTCTACATGGCTATTTTATAACATTATGTGAAACTTTAAGTTTCATTCTCTGAATTCAAATATATTTTGTGACTTTTGCTTCATAATAAAATATAATAATAAAGGTAGCAGTGAATATCTCTAAAGAACAAACCTACTTTGTCCTTACAAAGATATATAAATGCAAGTGTTGAGATGAATATGTGTAGTGCAAATTAAGAAAGTGTTTGGGTATTGCTAGTGGTTTATTACTATGCAAACCCAATAATAAATTTAAAAAACACGAAAAAAAATCCCCAGGAAAATTGCTGGTACATAATGGTATCCACGAGAGGATACATTAGGAAAGCTAGAACAGCAGGTGTATTAAAGCACAGTAGTTTAGATAATGAAGTCAAATAAATTGTCTTCATCTTTGTGCCTTCATTGTCACCAAAGCACACTGTGATAAATGAAATAGATTTGTCTGATGGAAATCATAAACATTCATATTTAATAAACAGTTATTAACACTTTTATAATATTGCTCTTTTATGTTCATTACATGCTTATTGCATTACAGCAAGTTTATTTCCTATTTCATTTCTCCACTGTCATTGTGTATTGCAAACCTGTGCAAGACAGGTCTGTCTTTTATGTTGTGCTGTACAGTATGTGAGTAACGTTCAGACCTTAATGGAAGTGTCACATCATTTTCAGACCAAATTATCTAGTTTTAAAAGCTAAGGGGAATCAAATTAATCAGTAAAATTAGAATACAAACCAATACAAATGTTGTGCTTCCCAAGATGTTGACTGAAATACATGGAGGTCATGTTTGTCAGTTATCACATTAAAAGGCTTACTGGGGTTCTCTATTGCTTATTGTTATTAGTCCTATATTAGGAGCATGCATAAAGGTTTAAACTGCTAGCAAAGTGCATGGCTCAAGTGAATTTAATTGCTCAAATAATAACACAGATTTTCTTTTTCGTTTTTTCCTCACTAGTTTCTTAGATACTGAGATACAGGAACAGAACACAGAAACTCAGAATATTTACACTGATTTATAGGAAATTTTTGCCTTTGAAACAAGTAAAATCTTTTTTTTTTCCAGAAAATTTAGGCTAGAAGCTCCTAGAAAACAACTTCACAACATTCTGGAAGAATCTGGACAACCATCAGGATGTCTGGACCTATTTCTTTATATATCTCTTTTCCAATTTTCCTTCTGTGTGACTAAGCTACAGGAATCTGTCTTGTTTTTCCAGAACACTTCATAAGCACAAGCTGCCAGAAATAAGACATTTAATCCAAATGTGTGAGACTCCTAGAATATATGTTAATCTTTACCCTCTTCTTTCTGCACTCCAAATACACCCAAAAGCTGCTCATTAGCTCAAAACCATCTGTTTTCAGTCTGCCATGGCGTTTACAATTACTAAATCAGGAACACGGCAATAAAGGCAAAAAGATACTGTGGTGGGTTGACCCTGGCTTGAAGCCAGATGTCCACCAAAACTCCATTATTCCCCTTCTCAGCAAGACGGGAGAAAAAATATGGCTAAAGGCTCATGGGTCAAACTAAAGACATGGAGACATGACTCACCAATTATACCCATGGGCAAAACTGAGTCAGCTTGGGTAAAAATAATTGAATCTATTGCCAATCAAATCAGAACAGAAAAAATGAGAAGTGAATTCAAATATAAAAGCACCTTCCCCTCACACCTCTATGCTTCCCAGGCTTAACTTTATTCCTGATTCTCTACCTCCTCCCTCCCAGTGGCATAGGGGTACAGGGTTACAGGAATGGGGATTGTGGCCAGTTCATCACATATTTTCTTTGCTGCTCCTTCATCCTCAGGGAAGGACTCCCCACATTCTTGATCTGTTCCAACATGGGGATTCCCTTCAATGGGAAACTGTACTCTATGAACTTCTCCAACATAAATCTTTCCCACAGGCTGCATTTCTTCATGAACTGTTTCAGCCCAAGTCACTTCCACAGAGTGCAGTCCTTCAGGAGCAGACTGCTCCAGTGTGGGTCCCCAACAAGGCCACAGGTGCTGGCAGGAGCCTCTGCGGCATGGGGTTCCCACAGGGTCATGGCTACCATAAAGCATAACCACCTGCACTGGCCTGGGGTTCTCCAGGGACTGCATGTGTAGATTTGCTCCTCTGTAGGCCTCCATGGACTGCAGGGGGGCAGCCTGCTCTCGCCGTGGTATTCACCACAGGCTGCAGGGCTGGAATCTGTTGGCTGGAGAGCTTCTCTCCCTCCTAACTGCACTGATCTTGGTACCTGCAGGGCTATTCCTTTCACATATTTTCAGTCCTCTCTCCTCTGGCTTCGATTTGCTCCTGCACAATACTTTTCTCCTTCTTAACTTTGCTATCCCAGAGGTGCTGGCACAGTCAATGATGAGCTCAGACTCGGCAGGAGGGTCCGTCTTGGAACCAGCAGGAGATGGGACTGTTGGACAAGGGGGAAGCTTCTGGCAGCTTCTCACAGAAGCCACTGCTGTAGCCCCTCTGTTTTCAAAACCTTGTCACGCAAACCCAGCACGGACATGTCAAGATGGTAAAGTTTCTGAAAGACTATGAGAGTTAAAGGGGTGGGCCAGGAATGACATCATCTCTTACTATAAGCATAGCAATAGCTTATGACATCAGCTGTAGTTGGGACATCAATGACGTGTTATATATGCCAACACACACATCTACACAAGTACACACACTTCTTATATATACTTATTTATATTTATATTCAAATTTATATTAATATAATTTTTTAGATTTTATTTTTAAATTCTGTACTTCTTTTGTTCAGGGTTCTGTGAGGAATCCTAATATTGAAAACAAAGTCACACAAGTGCCTCTGACGTTATCTTTGATGCTTCTTGTTCTACAAGAAAAGCTTTACAGAGTTTAAACTGTGGCATGGTCTATTTGCATAATTTATTGATTCTAAAGCAGATAGACACCCGCTATTTATTGTCTTTGCTTTACTACTGGCCATGCAGGTGAAGAAGGTTTTGTGTCATTTTGATGGAACAAGGAGGATTCTCAAGTATGTGCTTTACAATAATTTCTCTGATGTGCATAGAAAAGGGATATATTATGACAGAATATAGAGCTTTTTCTGTCTCTGTGGAAAAAAAAACCCAAAATAAATAAGCACAGTAATTTTGTAAATGGAGAAAAACCATAATTCTTCTTTTCATGTTAACATAAAACTGGGGAAAAAAATTATTTCCCAACTCTGATCAAAATAACCATCCATATTAGAGAAGAATAGAAACACATCATCAATGTTTGCATATAATAAAAGAATATGAACTGTTTAGTATATTAAAAATCAAATTTCAGCAGTGTCAGAATGCTCACTAGTCAATTTCAGATTAATTTTCTTAATTGAAACTAATTCCAGTGGTATTTTCATTTTGAACCGCACATGCTCAGGACATAATTTCTTATGCAGGATTTCCCCATGAGTATAAAACACTCTTTTTAAAAGTAGTTAAAAGATTAATACTCATTAAGGATTAGTGGATTTTCAAGCTTCATCTTTTATAATAATTTTTTTAGTTAGTTGAGTGTCAAGACCCCTGAATATTAAGCTGTCTTTCAAAAAATGATACTATTCTTCAGAAAATATTATTTTTGACTCTTCCATCCTCCTCCAGACAAGTACATCAGTATGCAATCATGCTAATTCATTTCTTTTCAGAGATGACAAGTATTTGAAAATCTATATGATGTGGCATGCATTTTATTATTGATATTGTAAGACATATGTAAAGTTTATTGTCTGAGAACATTTGGAATCCAGCATTGCCATGCAAGTTGTGTGCTGTGATAACAATTTCATATGCAATATAAACTTTTCTTGATTTACTACATTTACCTATTTTCTGCGCTTTTCCGCCTGTAGCATCTTGCTATAAATCTCAACTGAAATTTCTATTAGATTTTCAAATTATTATTTTGTGCAGGAACCAAGAAAAATGGGGCCTTATTCTTCATGGAGCTCTGGATCAAAAAGCATTTTTTGTCAACCAAAATAGTTTGCTGTATATAACGATGACAATTACTTTCTACCCAGGTACAAAGGTTTTTGACCTATGCTTTGGTATACTAAGGTGTACAAAGTTTCTAGCCTTTAGCTGGAGCCTTCAAGGTTTGGAGAATCACCACTTTAATTTCTGATTTGTTCTCAATGCTTTTTGCTTGAAAAATTTCACCTGTGAATTCGCCTGTGTTTAACTTCCAGATCCTAGTCCCCAATGTGTCTTTTTTCCCTCAACTAAAAGTGCTTTCTATCCAGAATTGTTTAACTATGAAGGCCATACTTCAAAAAGTCATCCTTTCCCCTAAAGTGTGTACAGTGTGGGCAGGAAGTCCTCAGCCTTGATGCTTTCACTATACAAATGAAATCACATTGGACTGCATTGCTCACTAATGTGGATATAAATCATATCATCCAGGTTCTCTTGCAGATGAAGGATAGAGGAAGGAACATCCAAGACTAACTCAGAACTTTTTCTGGCTTAATCAGCCTTTCATTTTGTTGTAAGTACCCAGTAGAAGTATATAAAGTTAAACTAGGGCTTATTCAGGACTTAAAAGTCTTTTCAATCTGTTTAGCATGTAAAAAATAGAACAAACGTGTTTTGTCAAACAGTGTATGATGTTTTTATCATACAATAGTTTGAGAAATTCCGCAGAAAAATCTTAATAATGGAATCAGAACAATTGTATTTTCCCGTAAAAACACATCAATTGTCAGATTCATTATCTTTCTAATCTCCAACACAAATATAAATATGTACACAGTCTCAGACTTTTCTATTACGTGCTTAAAATTTTTGTCACGCTAACAAGCTTATTCTTATTGATCACAACACTTTCTAAGCACTAGAACAGGACTAATATTTTGCTAGAATTTATCTCATATTCAAATATTAAAATTAATATCTTATGAACCCCTCAGCCCACTTCTGAATTGAGGATAAGGTGAAAGTTATTTGATTTTTTTTTTCAAAATATTGTTTATACAAAGATTTTAACTATTCTCTTAAAACCAGAAATATTTCATCATCTCCATGTGAATTACTTATCCATATCTATATCTCTAACTTTTTTATCCCGTGCAAAGTAAGATTTCTGAACATTTCTTCAGTTTTTGAATAGTTGTAAACAGATTGCATCTTCTGACTAGTAATGGGTTTACAGATTTTTCAGGATTTTATCTCTGGAACATTTATTCTAAATGTGTTACAACATATTAATAAATAACAGCTGTCTTCATAGCTTATTCTATTAGTCAAAGACTTGACATTTTAAAATAATTCAGGCTGGTATTTCAGTCTTGTTGTTTAGGTTGAAAACATAACACTAACTTTTCAGGTTTTTAAGTTTTCCTCTGTAAGTATTATAAACTGTTATTTACTAATGATTGCAAAACATATTGTGTGACCCATAAAGCTGTCTTTAAATACAGTTGTTCTATCAAGTGCCAACAATAAGGCAGGTACTAAAGCTGTGTTCTCACCCACAGCCTTTTGTTTATAGCTTCAGAAAGCACATGTAATACATAGCAACAAATACCAAATTAGCAGTATGGACTTCCAGTTGACACCTAAGAACCTCACACAAGGGCTAGGCCATCCAGGAACTGGCTGCTTTTCCACAGGAAGCAGAAAGTTAAAAATAAACAAAAACCACAGAGAAAGCACCAGCAACTGAAAGCAAATATACAAATACATATACATATACACATATATTACATTTTCATATAGGTATACTTGTGCATTTGTGTACACATGTTATATGAAGCTCTTTGTAGTCAAATAGACAAAATATAGTTAAGTAGTTTGAAAACTCTATGTTATGTTGTTTGGTGTACCACTACGTATTTTAATCTGAGTGTATGGATGACCTATATGAAGTATCCTGGTTTTGGACTAAACTGACTTCTGCCAAAGTCAACTGGCTTGTAGAATGATCATCACATCTGAGTATGTGCTGTAATTTCCACATTCTTCATTTTTGCCATAGTTTTTAGCAGCTAAATCTTAGTTTAAGCTTCATAGCCTGGCATTGTTCATCCGAACTTTAAAGAAACTACAGCTTGTGTCTATGGGTATTTCCAGTAATTTGAATTAATTTGTCAAAAGAGCAAATAGCTCAAGTGCCCAAGGCTGTGCATACAGTATCTGGTGTATAAAAATCCCTTCAGAAATGTCACCAGGATGCTCATGTCTCAGGTGTCTCAAAGGTGTCAGATTTCAGGTCTTCTCTTACGTGAGTTATGCTAAGTAACTCTCCTCCGTCACCAGTTATTGAGAGATTCTTTCCCTGCTCTACAGTATGATACCAGCTTTGAAGACAGCCCTTGCAACTGGAATCCATTATATTTAGATACTATAAATAATAATTTGGAGCTTTTTTGACACTTATCAAGGTCTCCTTACGCATTAGTTATTGGCTAGAGGTATTTATGAGGTAAAGGCATCTGGTTAACTGGTTCTTTAGAAGTATTCTGTATTATTAGGCAGACTAAGAGAAAAAAAACAACAAATGCAAATATTAATACACAACATCCAAAATTGACAAAGAAGCTACATTATTTCTTTATGCAAAAAAAAAAAAAGGAAAAAAAGAACAGAAAAGAAAATCATGTTCTTGTTCTATTTAAACTGTAATTAATTGAATCTGAAAAGTTCACTTCCTGCAGAGAGTGACTTGCAGAACTCTCTTTCCTTACAGATATTTTTTCCAGATTTTTTTTGTTATTTTATGCCTCAGATTAAGTTAAAAAGATAGCTGTTTTTTGCTACTGCGTATTACATTTCAAGCTAATATTATTTTCTTTTCCAGGATAATTCATCTTCTCTCCTTAAACTTATTTACATCTCCCCCTCCACATCCATCCTCTCATTCCACCACTTATTTAACATTAATAAACTAATTAAATGAATTTGTTTCCAAAATATAAATTGATAGTTTCATTTCTTTGGGGATGCATATAGTCCTTTCTGAAACCATCCGTACTTGACTGGTCAATTAACTCCATGACTAAAGGAAAAATTAGATAGGCAGTTTGTAATTTTCAGAATGAATTGTTTCTGTCTGGTGAAGCATAGAATAATTTTGGTTGGGAATGACCTTTAAATATGATGTAATCCAATCACTTGCTCAAAACAGAACTAGTCTCGTGGTTAGGTCCTCTTGCTCAGGGCCTTGTCAAAGCATGTTTTAAAAATCTCTAAGTTCTGAGACTGGACAGCCTCTCTGGGCAGCTTGTTCCCATGCTTAGATACTCTCACTGAGAAATATTTCTTCTCTCATATTTAGTTGGAATTGCCCTTACTGCAACTTCTGATTGTTGTGTCTACTCCTTTCACCACGCACCTTTGGGAAGAATCTTTCTCTTGTCTGTGAAACTGCCACCTTCAGAAGGCTGAAGACAGAAGTTAAAATTTCCCCTTAGCTTTCTAATCTCTATGCTAATCAACCCAAGCTCCTCCAGCCTTGAGCAGCAGCTGCTCCAGCCAATTACCCATCCTGGTCAATCTCCATGGGATGGACTCATTCCAGTTTCCTGGTGCCATTCCTGTATGGAGGACAGTTCTCCAGATGCAGGCTCACAGGTGGCAAGTGTAGCAGCAGCAGCATGACCACCAACATTTCTCCTTACCTTTAGGAGAAGGCTGTCCTTTATGGCTGTCCTAACCTGGAATTTAAATGCATTGAAAACTATATGATCATCAGGTTTTTATCATAATAAGTCCATCCTTCCCATTAATTTTAATGGCAAAAAAAAAAAAAGGCAATAAAACTTGCAATTGTGAAATTTTAAAAACTGTGGGGATAGATGACCCCATCTTTTCTGTCTTTCTTCCTCTTCTTACTAAATGCAAATAAGCCAAGTAGTCTGACATATAAACTGCCACACTTAATGAGGGTAATTACCCTGAGTCATGTAGTTCAGGCTGAATATCATCTTAAGTTCAAGAGAAAAAGTTTTTATACCTTACTATTAATCAACTAAGGATAATAAATTATTGAAACCTGAAAAAAATGGAGGGAGCCGTTCAGGAGAGAGAGGAGGACCAGAAACTTTGTGTGTGTCAAAATCTTTGCATGTGGGTAGGATATTTGTGCCAACTTTTGGCAGAGATAAAATATCAAGGAAGACAGAGATGGCAGGAAACCAAAATAAGAGGTTACATGTGATAAAGCTAAGCAGCAGGTCTTTTGAAAAACAGTTTTAAGGAAAGACTGTGGAAATGAAGGTAAGAATACAGATTAACTTGGATAAAATATGGATGCATATGGTCAGGATGGACAAAAACTGAAAGACAAATAATCAAAGCTAATGGCAACTTCTAGCAAGCTTTACATGTCACCATGGGTTTTTTTTTTTCCTGCTGCTATATATTTTCAAAACCTTGCAGATCTTAAGACAATGCATCTGAAGGACACAAAAATTGCAACCAGCATCCTAATATTAAACAATGGCTTTATTGTGAGAACTCTGCGAGATGAGTTTGTCCTCAAACTACCTTTTTCCATATGCATGGAGCTTGTAATATATTTCCAAATGTGAAGTTTAAGGTTATTGTGCAGACACCCAGGACAGAAAATTTGCTGAAAAGGGTAAGAGAGAAAGAAAACCAAAACAACATACTAATGGATTAGGATTTTGGTATAGGGTAATGCTTATTAACGGAATCAAATCTCCAAAACTGGGTGGTCATCCACTAGCTGATAGCAGTTGGAGTCACTGTTGTAAGGGTCATTACAATGGTATTTTTAGCTGAGCTGGGAGAAAGTCTTCAAAACCACTGTTTTACTCATTTCCCAGATGACTATCTCAACATATGCAACATTTAATGCTATTGTGTTGCTGGTTTTATATCTTATATGAAGCGTCTCTTTAATATCTTACTGATATTCTAAATGGCTTTTTTCTATGATTTCTATTGACCACTTGCAAAAGCTATTTGGTGCATAATTTGGTCAATTCTGCAACAGGAATCAGTTAGGTATCCTCTTGGATGCTTTGCTTAAGATGTTCATCCACAAATACAGGCTTAAAAATGTACAATAAGGAGCTAACAGAACTGTCTAAAATTCCCAACCAGGAACTTTCTGTAATAGTCAAATGTTTAATTGTGAAGGTTAAGTAAAAGATGTTGTATCTCAAGATAGTTGCACCTTCTGCGCAGATGACTGGCTGGGGAGTTGCTGGATTATATAGAGAATTAATAACTGAAGCGTACTGCATGTGCACATAGTCCCAGCCCTGATACTATGCTACTCTGCAATTTGAATTAAAGAATGAACCTGTTTTTTGTCCTTATTACTTAGTTGTTATTTAAGTCCTATGACTGTTTCCAGAAGCTCAGTTGTGGTCACTATATGTTTAGGTTAAAAACTCAAGCATAGGGTGGGTTTTGGTTGGTTGGTTTGTAGTCACAGTAGCATTATTCTGTTTATTCAGATATAATTTGGGATTTTTTTTTTTTTAATGAAAGATTTATCTTTGAAATACCATTTCCATAAAGAACTGCAATTGCACTTCAGAACCAAAATTATTTGGGATATGAGTTGTTTGTTTCCTCATAAATCTGAGATTTTTATGAGGGAAATAATTCTGGTTAACTTTAGCTATAATGCATGACAGAAGACCTAATATGCATTTGTAAATAGACAAATATGCTGTTTGAATTTGCATAAAACCCTACCCTGGCAGGTATACAGGCTACTAATCTTATGCAGCTTCTGAAAAGAAGTTACAGAATTCCTTTTCACTTTAGTACCTAAAATCTCAAGTCTATGGGAAATTAATGCATTTCTTGCATAAAATTTATTTTAAAATGTAATTTCACAAAAATTCTTCTTAATATTTTTCTGTAATATACCCTGTTCTTAAAGTAATGATTAGATCTAGCTGAAAAACTTCTATTCAAATAATTTTTGGATCCTGGAAAGATTTAATTACAATATAACATTTTATTAAAAATACCTATTTTCTCTAGGATAATTCCAGTTTAGATAGAAGAAACAAACTTATGTAAGGGAAAATATTGTTATTTGGAAAAACATAATTGGAGATCATACCCCAGTCACTTCCAGAGATCAGGATTCTCAACCAAACGGGTTTTTATCTTGCACAGCTAACCAAATATCTCATGATACATTATTTTCATCACAGAGAGACGGTACTGTGATATTGATTCAGAGATTCAGCTCAAACGATATGAGACAAGACTGTCTGAGGACTACAAACTAAAATTTATTGGACATAATTTCTGAATTCTACTACAAATTCTTTCTTTTTCTTTTCTGTTTGTTTCTTTTTTCCTTTTTTCCCCTTCACTCTTGACATATTCCAAAATATTCCTTTTAGAAACACTCAAGGTTTCAGATTGAAGCTACCCTGATATACAACACAAGTTCGACTGAGCACTCAATTACATTTTGAAGAATCACACCTTCTTTAAAAGGAATCATAAATTCTACCTTATGATAATTTTATTATCCCCAGCCTGTTACTAATGTATTCATGATCACAGCTCTTTAAAAATGCTTTTATGACTGGCTTACTCATCAGCTTCTAACACATTCTTGCCTAAAAACAACAGCATTTTTAAAATATTTACGTAAGACTAAGGAGGACTTCAATCCTAAGCTCTGTTTGCAGCAAATGTGTATGCTTCTGTTCCAAAAATAGATGTGAAAATGAGAGTTGTTAAATGTCTTATTAAAATTATGACATTTGGAAGATCTTAATTTTTTTTGAGAAAGAAACACAGTTGCATACCACTTAAGGGTGTCAGTCTAAAAACGTATAAAAGTGAAACCACTTTTGCATGTCAATAACCATACAAGCATAGAATGGTTTGGGTTGGAAATGGACCTTGAAGGTCACCTAGTTCCAATCCCCCTGACATTGGGGGACATCTTCCACCTGAGTAGGTTGCTCAGAGCCCCATCCAGCCTGGCCTTGAACACTTCAGGGATTGGGCATTCACAACTTCTCTGAGCAACCTGTTCCAGTGCCTTACCACCCTCACAGTACAGAATTTTTTCCTAATCAAAGTCTTTCCAGAAGTCCAGATAAAAGATATCTGTAGTTCTTCCATCATCAACTCATGTTGTTGCTCCATCATAGAAAGCCACTAGGTTGGTCAGACAGGATTTTCCCTTGGTGAAGCCATGCTGGCTGTCTTGAGCCCCTAGTCTGAGTCAACCACTGTATATGCACAAACAAGCGGCTTTATACACGTATCAACATGCTGCCTTTGCTTTATGGCTTCTATTTCCTTTTGAGGACATCAGAGTGACCCCTTCCAGTCATGTGCTTAGAAAGAAATTGTGAAACTCGGCGTCGCTTTTAAGCAACTGTGGCATTGCTGTTCTGCAGATGACCTTGTGAGGGTTTACCAACCAGTTTTAACAGAAAGGCTTAGGAAAACAAATTGTAACTGACTGCCTTTTTTGGAGTGTGATAATATTTGACTTTGTGATGTGTTGAAAGCGAAAAATGAGACAAAGGAATGAATATCAATGACAAATGATTAACAGTCTTGGAAAGGCACATTATTCAGAGCTATTAATGGTCACTAGAAATTATTGACATGCATTAGGTAAGGAGGAAGACAGGCTGGGCTGAAGTTTTCTTTCAGTACATATTGCAAACCTGAAAATTGAATGGCTAGAATGTGCTGAGCATCATAATCTGGAAGACAAGCTTTTATTAAACCTTGGGGAAAAAATTGTTTCATAAGTTCAATAACAAATTAACTATGCAAGATATATTCCAAATAATGGAAAAATGCAATTACATGTACAAAACATTAGTATTTACAGTACAGTACAAAGCATTTATATTTGATCACACTATAATAAGTTAAAAAGCCTCTAACTTCTTGTGATATCATTCACAAATATATTTCAGGTGATTTCAGATGTACTCTTCTTATATGCAAACTTTGTGTGTGCAAAATAGGTTTCATAAAGGTAGAATTCACTATTTATTATGTCATTTTTAAATTTCATTAAGTTGGAAAATATTTTTTTAATGAACAAGTTTAAGAGTTATGCCTTTTAAAGGGATAAAACTATCTCACATTCTGGAGATTTTTTTTTCTTAATCTAAAAACCAAATAAAACAAAAATATATGAATTTCTGCTTTTCAAAATTTATGGAATGATTTCAAATACAAGTGGAAATGATGATGCAGTTCAGACAAAAACATGAAAATAATACAAAATATCTTAAAAATTGTAACCAGAGACTGAATAACTGGACAATAAGGCAAAATTCACCTCTGAAAGTGTATAAACACCAAAAGCACTGAGGAAGGAGCTCTGTATGATGTCTAAGTGAACACATGTGATACGCTGGAGACTTGCAAAGGTAGAGCAAGCGGAGCAGGACTGCTACCACTGGCAGTTCAAGGGCTTGATTCATTGCATACGGCCCAAAACATGGGCCATATTTTCATTCACTGTCATGGCTACTCAGGGAGAGATTAAATTGCTGGAACATACGGTCATTTCAGGTGCAGGTCTCATATGTAGAGATGTGTGTATGGTTATTGAGTTCTGAGAAGAAATTATTAAGAACGGAAGAAGCCAAATAAAACAGCTTATGTTCTGGATATGTTAGCTACACTGGCTCCCCACCAGATACTCACTTTACCAATGAGAAATTAAATTATTTCAGTATTGGTTTGTCAAAGTTGTGAAAGGCTTATTCTGGTGCATGAAACAAAATTATGCCAGTAATCAAGGTTCACCAGTTTTAATTAAAGTCAGGAATAAACAAATATCCAGTCGACAAAGGACATCCTTTGGAAAGCAAAGCAAGCAATCCGTTAAGCCAACAAGACTGAAAACAATGAAAGGATTTGTAGAAAAAACTTGGAATGTTTTTAAGTAAAAGATGTGAAAGATGATCTAATATTTTTTAACCCTGACAAAGACAACGTTTAAAAGACAAGGTTTCACATCAGTTTTCTGAATAAACACTTTAAACAACAAGTCAGACAGCAGAAGAGAACCACAGAAGCAGAAGTACCAGTAAGGAAGTTTTGGGTTGCATTTTTGACTTGAAATAAATTATCCCTATGTATTCCTTAGTAGGTACTTGGAAATTGAATAAATTGTGGGTTTATGTTGCCAACTTACCTGATGTGAGTACATTAAAAATTTAATTCTTGAAACTTATAGGAATTTCATAGTTTTTATGATCTCTGGAAAATGTAAAATAAAACATCCAAGGGGTGGAAAGACTTTTAGAAAGTAACGTTGGCAAATAGGTAGTGAAAAAATGGAAAATCCTCTCACTTGCTTAGGAAGCTAACCTTCCTGAAGGTGAAGTCAGATCAGAAAGTAAAGCAATGAAGTAAGAAAGGAAAATTCCAGTACTAAACATTGTTAGTTAAATTACAAGAAACATCTTGTTTACTTCAGACATAAAAACTCAAAAAGGAAAACAGAAGTGGATCCTTTCTCTTTGAAAACTGCAATGAGGTTAAACATAAATTTATTGTGGCTTAAAAATGGAACTTCTAATTTATTTCTATAATTTGCTAATAATTTTCTGTGAAAAATTATAACAAATAAACTGAAACAAGGAAAATAAAAATGAAGACATCTATGCGGAATTCTATCTGTCCAGACTGAGATAAATGGTGAGAAGAACTCACTCAAATGAAGAGAATTGGACAACTCTTTCCCACAACTCAGATTTCAGTTGTGATACAAAATTCAGTAAATTTGCCGAGCCTCAAGTGATAAAATGAGTGAATAGGCAAAAACACTGTGCCTAAGGATGACCACAAAGTGATCTCAGAATTGATAAAACTGTTAATCTGAATCCAGGAATATGAGTAATATCTCTGACAGGCAACATCAAGACTTGACTGGCAGTATCAAGACTTAGGTTCAATTACAAAAAAACCAGCTCAAGTGTTCTAACAAAAACCCAAGGAAATTAAATTAACCAGACTGGATACTTAATGACCTATATTTTTGCAGTTGAAAACAGAGAATCAATGGACTACAAAATAGTTATTCTGTCTCTTCTCTCTGGAAAAAAAAAAGGAAAAGAGAGAATTGGACAGTGCACACTAAAACAGTCTGCAATCTATTTTGCTTGCCTGGTATTTGGACCAGGTGTCGGCTCGTGAGAAGAAGCAGACATGACACAAGTATTAAGCATTCATATATTTTCATATCCTTCCTTTCTTCAACCTGTAAGGATCATTTTTGTGTGGGGCGTTGTCAAGATAGAAAAAATATGCTAAAAAGATTTAAATCGGTTCAGATTGACTTAAACATTTGTTAGACAATATTTTCTAGCTTTACTCTGAAAGCACAGAATGTTGTTCTGTATATTGCTTTCTTTGTTCTTTTCTCTCCAGACCCTTTCATGGGTACCTGCCATAGTTTGAAGTCAGGCATTCACTAAGAGATTAAAAAGCATTTGTGAAAAGTTTGTGTAAGTGAAAAACTTCATATTATACATTGCTCTGTAAAAGCAGGATCATCAAACAATACACACTATCTAAACTATCAATCTCTGTTTTAAAAAAGAAAAATCTTATAAATAGCATTGCTATTTGAAAGCTCTTTACCTCAGATCTTGCCTAGCTTCCAACATATCAAACTAATGGAAGCGACCTCAATTTTGTCTTTTTCTAACCCTTTAATGCTTTTACTTTTTATTTATTGATAGCAAAGTAGGAACACAGAAATTACATCGTGTGGTATCATATCAACAACTTCATTTTTAATCAACGGTATAAGAAACCTTATGCCTTTTAGTTACTGAGTATAATAAATAGTATAGGAGTAACTTTGTTCATACCAATGCTGTAAATAATTGCTTGATATATCTACATTGCTGAAAGAGGTGCAGGGACAATACCTTGCTTCCAAACCAAGCGGCACAGAACAATTCCCCTCATTACTTAGATCACATTCCCTTTGGTGCATTTTTTTTAGACAGAGCACTCTGGAGCCATCAGAACATGAGGTCAGTAGTAAATTCACAGTGAGACACTGAATGATCAGGGAGCCAGTTCTTAAACTCAAACTGGTCCTCTTCTATTTAGCTGTATAGGTGAAACCATTCGTTAAATAAGAGCCTGGTCTGGTCTGGACTTTCCGGAAAGTCACAACTTCCTTCAGGACACATCCACCTGCTCTGACAAGGGGTCCTCTGTGGGCTGCAGGAGGACATTTTCTCCAGTGCCTGGAGCACCTCCTTCCCCTCGCTCTTCACTGATCTTGGTTCTGCAGGGCTGTTTCTGTCTCATATTTTTAGTCCTCTCTCACATTTTCTGTTACACGGCAGTTTTTACTCCATCACCGGTGGAGTCAGCTTTGCCTGTCAGTGGGTCTGTCTTGGATCTGGTTTTCATTGTGTCTATCAGACATGGTGGCAGCTTCTGACACGTTTTCACAGAAGCCACCTCTGAAGCTCCCCTGCTACCAAAACCTTGCCATATAAACTCAATTACAAAGACTAATAATTGCTTAGATATTTGGAAGGGGGTGTATATATATATATAAGGAATGAAGCTGAACTGGGAATCAAAATAGGATACATCACCATGACTGATATTTATATGCCATTAAATTATATTGCAAAATTGTTCCTAAATATTTAGGATATGCCATCCTTTATGCTATGGCTTGTAGTGGTCTTTTAAACTCATATGACACTTGTGCTTACATAATATTTTTAGGTTTCTTACTGTCAATATTCTAGTTTAAAAGGCAGTTCCAGAACTTTAGTAGTTTAATAGTAAAAACATTCTTTTAATTATGACTTTAAATGCTATCATGGTCTGTCTGTATGAAGTGATTCATGATAAAACAATCACTTTTTGAGTGCCTAATTTATGCTACCTGATTTTTCAAGATGACACATACAAACTCAATGATGTATAATGAGTGCAGTCGAAAAGATGAGCACTAAAGATTAATTGTAGACTGTATTGAATAGTCCATTTCTTCCTTTTCTAACTTACTGTTAGATACCTCAAGAAATTAAGTGAAAAAATTATGTTTCCCAAATGCAACAGTACTCCAAGTAAACAGTCAAGCAAAGATTCAGTCAAGGACAAACTCTCTAAATACTCATTATATTGTTGCTCTTGCATTCTGAGAAAAAAGTCTATTGGTTTGACATTACATATATTTTTTTAATATTCATTGTGCCTCCCTTTGGAGGTTATAGTGTCAACAAGCTAATCTTAGTGATTCTGCAACCAATCCTGAAAATGCTGAGCTGTGTTCATTTGGAGTTTTTTGAGCCTTTTCTTTTTATTACCAGAATAATATCCAATGACAGCACACTGTTTTGTAGAATTACAAAGACAGATAGATAGATAGATAGACAAATAGAAAAGAAAAAAAAAAAAAAAAAAATTAAATGGGCCATTATATATAAAAGATACACATATGCTTAATGAATCAGATAATTTTGTTACCGTTATAAATTAGGAACTGTTTTTATGATTAGAAATAAACAAAAACTAATGGAAATAAATCTGTGAAAATGGTGGAAAGTATGGTAACTATTTATTTTTTAAATAAATAATATGAATGCTATGCAGCAGCTTTATTGAGTTGTCAGCTGATCTGTACTCAAAGTTCACAAAAAGTCATATTTCTAAGTGTCTGCCATGATAAATACAATATATACTCAAAAGTGAGCGTACAGATGAAACTTCATTACCTTTTTCTATCTTCCTATGTATAAAGAAGTAACATAAACCTATTCTCAATTTCCGTTAACAGAAAAAATATTTTCCAGATTTTAATCTTGTTATTGAGATTTTTAATTTTTTTTCCTTACAGAAATTCACACTTCTTTTTACTCAATTAAACTGTAAAATTTGATTCCTACACCAAATCTTATGCCTCGGAATAAATGTGAGAATCAGCTTTGACACCTCCACTGCGCAGTGTACAAAGGTTTATAGCATTATCACCTGCAGTCAAGGTCTTCACGTTGCTGCTGTTTCAAACATTTGATGTTTTAGCATGCTCGTTTTAAATGCTTGTAAAACTAATATAGAGCAAAGTCGTTCTCTATTGATGTCCGTTAATCCTGACATGCTCAAACAGACAAATTTACTTTCAAAATATTGGAATGTCAGGTGGTAAAAACCCATCTGATCTCGTTTGGTCTTTCACAGAAAATGAAATGGGACTATAGTTTATGAAATCACTTCACAAACTTCAAAATAAACACCTGAAATCAGATTTGATGTTCAAAAGTAAAACATTTGTTATTTTCAGAAATACTAAAAAATTATCAACTTGGATATAGAGTATCTTCAAGTTCTAAAAAAAATTCCATTCTTTGAAACTGAAAGTGTATTTCGAAAGCTATATATTCTTACCTAGATTGAATTTTCTACAATAGCATAGAGAAGCAATGGTGTTTGAATGTAAATTTTGATGGGTAACATACACAAAATATAATATCTGTAAGTATATTTTATATCTATCCTATAAATGTAATCTTAGTACAGCATTTTTGTGGTATCTGGAACAGCTGTAATCCACCTGGAACAGCTGAGTACCCTTTTTTTACTTTTCCCTGGCTGGCAGACCTACCCAGACTTGGACATAAAAGCAATTCCCTATGAACTACAAATTACTGGGCCGCTAAACCACTGAACCCTCTGGGACACTGTCATGGTTTTAAACCCAGCTGAAAATTAAGCACCACACAGCTGCTCGCTCAACCCCTCGCTCTCTCTCCCTCTGCCCCAGGGAAGGGAGAGGAGAATCAAAGTAAAATTTGTATGTTGAGATAAGAACATTAATAATGGAAAATAAAATAAAAAACAGTAATCATGGTAAATGATAATAAAAAGGGATAATCAAATGATGCACAACGCAACTGCCCACCACCTGCTGACAGATGCCAGACCTCCCTTCCCAAACCCAGACAGGCCACCCTTCTGGATAACTCCCCCAGTTTATATACTGGGAAGGATGTTCTGCGGTGTGGAAATCCTTTTGCCCAGTTCAGGTCGCCTGTCCCAGCTGTGCTCACTCCCATTTTCTTTTGGACCCCTCCTTGCTGGCAGAGCATGAGACAAGGAAAAAAGTCCTTGATTTAGGACAAACCCAACAGAGCAAAAAGCAAAAGCATTAGCATTTTATCAACACCACTGTTATTCCAAATCCAAAACAGAGCATTGTAATAGCTACTGAGAAGAAATTAACTTTATCCCAGCTGAAACCAGGACAGACACCCTCATCAGCCTATTCAACTCACATGGATTGGTCTGGAGAACACTGCTACAATGGGTCTGGGGAATTGTGCCCTCCATTACATGATGGAACAGGTGTTTGATGGGAAAATTAGATGGCAAGGATCACACAATTAGATTGACTTGTTCTCCAAACTAAATGGCTTCTATATCTAGTATTTTGATTTTATTTATTTTGAATTTTTATAGGAACAAAATTATTGTGAACCAGAATCAAGTGTGCATTCATATACATGTATGTATATATATATATAAAATTTGCGTTAATTTTTCTTTTTCATTGTCACTTGCAAGGATTGTGTGAGAAGCAAGTGTAAACACAAGAAGAAATATTTTCTAATTTATTTCCTTCTCTAGTGGTAGTGATGCCAGATGATTCTTGCCTTTTTCTTTTATATGTTTGTAGCCTTCCCAGTTCTTTTCCCTACCCTTTTCCCCAGCTAGAAAGACCACATTCCAAAGCTTGGTTCTCCCTGGGAACCAAGGTTGAGAACAACGTCTTCAACACACATTTTCGTAAACAAGTACAGATATTACCAAGGGAGGGGGGCTCCAGAGTAGGTCCTTGACCTGGGGAATTGCATCACCACTCGTCCGCCTAATTGGTGCTTTTTATCAACTATGCTAATTTCCTAAAACCTATAAAACTGTATTCACCCCTGTGGGGGTGGGCTTTTGTGGATATTCTTCCATAATTGGCCCTGGAGCTCCAATAAAGATCCACTTTTCTATTGCCTACTATACTAAAATTATCTCGAGTTTCATTTCTAGGCTCAAAAAGGCAACAGTAGTCATACTGTGCATGAAGTCAACAGTGTACAGTGCATCATTCCAGGTGACTTAATTTCTACCTGAAAGATCACATTTTCACAGATTCCAGCAATAACGGATGGATAAGTTAGTTAAGGAAAAGAAAGGAGGCAAAAGTCTCTGTACTAGGCTACAAAGTTCAGACAACTTAGAGGTACTTATATAAACACTGAATACCCATACCTTCTATCCTTCATCCCTTAGAGGTGTCCATATTTCATACAACACAACACATTGCCACTTCTGTTTCTCAGAAATGTTAAAAAAATCATATTGAGAATAATTTTCATGGGCATTGTAATGCCTCTTGGATCTAGGCTACACAGCATAGCGTTTAATATAATGTTTCTGATTTACGTATTGGTGATCATCTGAAAGCAGCAAACTGAAAAACAGTGAAACAAAACATAAAACCAGTAAAAGAACGAAAAGAAAAGCAAAAGTATAACTAACCAATAACTGATAAAGCTTTGTATTTCACTGTAGTATCCCTAACTTTATTACAGTTCTGTCTAAGAAAGTACATTTTCCATATTTGTATGTTCCCACATCTCAAAACACCCAAACAGCCTAGAAATTTATAAGTAAAAAATCCAATCTAAAAATCCAGTTGTTAAATCCAGCCCCATAGTTACAAAAACGGTCCAATACCAATCCTTTTTTTTTTTTAATTTTCTTGGCTTTTTGCTCCATCAACTTGTTATAGGCTAGGACTCCTGAGTCATTCCTGCAAAGCTGATTTCTAGTCAGTAAGATCCCAGCCTGGTTGTTCCAGCCTAGTGTGGTTAATCCCGCTATGGGATTAACCCACAGTTAAATGCTCCTCCAAGCAAGTGTCTTCAGGATTTGGAAATTTTGCATTACTCCCTGTTTGACCTTTTATTCAGCTGCCTCTACTGGGCCACGTAAGCCACATCACCTCCTCAGGTCCCTCGTTTGGGGTCAAATCCTGGCCTCACCAGTAGGGCTGGTGTGGGCTGGAGGAATGGAACAAGGGGGTGAGGTTTAGTTACCTTAAGAGCCAGAGCACAGGTGTTGGGCTGGATGTGCAGCCTTTGACTGCAGCAGCCACTACTGTGGTACTTGCCAAAACTGTGGAGAGCCTTCCAGAACCTTCCAATGGCTGCTGGACGCTGGTTCCTTCCAGGTCTCTTCCAGCTCAGACGATTCTGTGACCCATATCTGGGCACCAGCCCTAATGTTCCCCTACCTTTCTGTCCCTTTGTCCTCTACAGGGTTGCAGTGTGCAGGACCCCAGGGGCCAGGAATGGCAGCTCTGCCTGTGGCTTATTGGGCTCACACCCTTCCTTTCCCGGAGCCCTGGAGGCCCTGGAGGCCAGTTCTCCCAAGACCAGGGAGCCTCTTTGCCAATTCAGATGTCCTCATCCTCCAGTGGGGGCCTCATCGGCTCTGGAAGGCAAAGCAGTAGCAGGCCCAAGCCTCCCTCCTGGCCTTCCCTTGCATTGCCAGGCAGGGCTCAGGAGTCAGGGCAAAAACAATCCCACTGAACCATGACTGAGGTGAGCAATGAGGCCTCCTCCCTGGGTACACCTGTACTGTCCCGTCCCATCCCATCCCATCCCATCCCATCCCATCCCATCCCATCCCATCCCATGCCTTGGCTGGCCCATCCCATCCTATCCCAGAGCTCCACGAGCCTGGGGTGGAACAGCCCATCTGCATTGTGTTGCACTGTGTTGTATTATCAAGCTAGTAATTTCATCATGGAAGGTTATCAGGCTGCTCAGGCATGACTGGCCCTTGGTAAACCCATATTTTCTGTTTCCAATCACTGTCATGTCCTTTGTGTGTCTGGAAAAGTTTTCCAGGTTTATTTTCTCTAACATCTACCCAAGGACTTAGATGAGGCTGACAGGCCTGTAGTACCCCAGACCCTCCTTCTTGCCCTTCATGAAAATAGGAGTGACATTTGCATTCTCCTAGTCCTTAGGAACCTCACCCAAACACCATGGCCTTTCAAAAATAATTGAGAGTGGCCTTATAATGCCATCAGTCAGCTCCCTCGACCTTTATGGGTCAATCCCAAATGGAGTTAATTTCCTTGCAAACATAGCTAAAACTAACTAACTAACTAAATTATACCAGTGTATCACAAAATGGAGCTGAACTTTTAATACAATCAACTCTGGGCTGAAATGTTTTCTTACGTCTTCATTAAACAACATTCAATCCCAACACTTTAAACCCAATTTTGCATTTGCACTGCAGAACAAAACCAGAGCTCAAAGTTGCTATGGTTTCCTAGCAAAGGAAAAATGACTGAAATCATATGGGCTTCAGAAAAAAATGGTGATTTGACAAGAGGTTTTTTTATTTGTTTCCTTCTTTGTTTGTGAATATTAACTGAATGACCCTCTTTTGTCTCTTACTACCTCACGGACTTCAGGTGCTTGTCTCACTGCTGTGGTAGCAAACTCTGAGACTGACTGTTCTGATGATCCCTCCTCAGCCCTGTGCTTGGGTCCAAGGAGCAAAGCCCCAGACATTGCAGTTTTACGTGCGATGTTTAACATCTGGCTGCTCATGGCATCCAGCAGAATAGGTTTTGTTTATTCAGTTTCTGTCATATGAAAATTTATGGTGGAGTCCAGCAAACTGGGATCTGTATGTCTGCTCTCACTAAATGGTACTTGCTTTTCAGTGTTGAAGCTGTGTTGTTGCCATTGACAACAACAGCCTGCTATTAGCATGCAGCCATCATGTTGCAGAAGTATTGAACACCAGATGAAAGTGCTATTTGGTGGTCATTTGTAAACAGTACATGACATGAGAATCAACAAGGAAGATTTTCTAGGAGGAAAGAAGGATTTAGGTGCCAAAACCATTGTAGACTCTGTCAGGCTTAAGTTGTCAGACATAAAAACACACATATAGGAAAAACAGTTTAATTAGCATTATAGATTATGTAGATATTTTACAAATTCAAAAAGAGTCTTGTCTTCAACTTTCAAACTTCATTTTATCATTTAACTTTGGACTAATTAAACACCAACAAAATTATACCAAGCAACTCCTATGAAATGTTCATTAATAAATCTCCTGGTACAGATAGTCACATCATAACTGAATGTCAACCCATCATTAGGGATTGGAAAAAAAGACATTTCCCTAATAGAGAAATTAACTAAAATGCCACAGAGTGTTGTTGGGATTTTTTAACTGATCATGTTGAAGTCACTGATAGTACAAAACCAGCCTCAGTGGGACNCCCTTCCTTTCCCGGAGCCCTGGAGGCCCTGGAGGCCAGTTCTCCCAAGACCAGGGAGCCTCTTTGCCAATTCAGATGTCCTCATCCTCCAGTGGGGGCCTCATCGGCTCTGGAAGGCAAAGCAGTAGCAGGCCCAAGCCTCCCTCCTGGCCTTCCCTTGCATTGCCAGGCAGGGCTCAGGAGTCAGGGCAAAAACAATCCCACTGAACCATGACTGAGGTGAGCAATGAGGCCTCCTCCCTGGGTACACCTGTACTGTCCCGTCCCATCCCACCCCATCCCATCCCATCCCATCCCATCCCATCCCATCCCATCCCATGCCTTGGCTGGCCCATCCCATCCTATCCCAGAGCTCCACGAGCCTGGGGTGGAACAGCCCATCTGCATTGTGTTGCACTGTGTTGTATTATCAAGCTAGTAATTTCATCATGGAAGGTTATCAGGCTGCTCAGGCATGACTGGCCCTTGGTAAACCCATATTTTCTGTTTCCAATCACTGTCATGTCCTTTGTGTGTCTGGAAAAGTTTTCCAGGTTTATTTTCTCTAACATCTACCCAAGGACTTAGATGAGGCTGACAGGCCTGTAGTACCCCAGACCCTCCTTCTTGCCCTTCATGAAAATAGGAGTGACATTTGCATTCTCCTAGTCCTTAGGAACCTCACCCAAACACCATGGCCTTTCAAAAATAATTGAGAGTGGCCTTATAATGCCATCAGTCAGCTCCCTCGACCTTTATGGGTCAATCCCAAATGGAGTTAATTTCCTTGCAAACATAGCTAAAACTAACTAACTAACTAAATTATACCAGTGTATCACAAAATGGAGCTGAACTTTTAATACAATCAACTCTGGGCTGAAATGTTTTCTTACGTCTTCATTAAACAACATTCAATCCCAACACTTTAAACCCAATTTTGCATTTGCACTGCAGAACAAAACCAGAGCTCAAAGTTGCTATGGTTTCCTAGCAAAGGAAAAATGACTGAAATCATATGGGCTTCAGAAAAAAATGGTGATTTGACAAGAGGTTTTTTTATTTGTTTCCTTCTTTGTTTGTGAATATTAACTGAATGACCCTCTTTTGTCTCTTACTACCTCACGGACTTCAGGTGCTTGTCTCACTGCTGTGGTAGCAAACTCTGAGACTGACTGTTCTGATGATCCCTCCTCAGCCCTGTGCTTGGGTCCAAGGAGCAAAGCCCCAGACATTGCAGTTTTACGTGCGATGTTTAACATCTGGCTGCTCATGGCATCCAGCAGAATAGGTTTTGTTTATTCAGTTTCTGTCATATGAAAATTTATGGTGGAGTCCAGCAAACTGGGATCTGTATGTCTGCTCTCACTAAATGGTACTTGCTTTTCAGTGTTGAAGCTGTGTTGTTGCCATTGACAACAACAGCCTGCTATTAGCATGCAGCCATCATGTTGCAGAAGTATTGAACACCAGATGAAAGTGCTATTTGGTGGTCATTTGTAAACAGTACATGACATGAGAATCAACAAGGAAGATTTTCTAGGAGGAAAGAAGGATTTAGGTGCCAAAACCATTGTAGACTCTGTCAGGCTTAAGTTGTCAGACATAAAAACACACATATAGGAAAAACAGTTTAATTAGCATTATAGATTATGTAGATATTTTACAAATTCAAAAAGAGTCTTGTCTTCAACTTTCAAACTTCATTTTATCATTTAACTTTGGACTAATTAAACACCAACAAAATTATACCAAGCAACTCCTATGAAATGTTCATTAATAAATCTCCTGGTACAGATAGTCACATCATAACTGAATGTCAACCCATCATTAGGGATTGGAAAAAAAGACATTTCCCTAATAGAGAAATTAACTAAAATGCCACAGAGTGTTGTTGGGATTTTTTAACTGATCATGTTGAAGTCACTGATAGTACAAAACCAGCCTCAGTGGGACAGAGAAAAGTTGATAAATTTTGCAGTAACAAAATTTCATAAACTGCCTTTTGATTTGAGGCAACTACCTTTTAATTGGTGGTAACTTTCAGAATTCTAAACCACTAACAAAATACTTTGGAATTCACTTCAACAATTGTGAGAATGACAGAATGGCAGAATGGCAATGAGATCAAGCATCTAAACTATTCCAAATCTTGGCCAACAATTAAACATATTCAAACAGTTCTCTATATTTCAAAAATACCAAAAAATGTATTGGCCAGACTAATTACATGTTTCCTCCTATTGATCAGGTTTCTTGTGATTTTTTGAATATTTTTATGCTTCTAAATGGAATTATGTTCGATAAATACCAACCTTTAGAGCTACACTAGATACAACTATGAAATATTAAACATTTGGGGTCAGAAGAGTTCAAACTGTTCAAAATGTTGCTCTATTTACTTCAGTGGATTTAAGATTATTGCCACCTAGTGCAGGAAAATAAAAAAAGAATACAAATCATCTGTTTTGAGGTGTTCATCCAAGGCTTTTAGGATGCTAAACAATTCTCTTCAATTCCTCTTGCTAGCCTCCACATTTACTTATGTTGGTACTCACTCAGGGCTTACAATTGAATCCTATGAGAAACTACAGGAATAGGTTCAAGAGGATATAGACAAGATGCCACATAGATGAAATTCATATTTGTGTCTAACTTCCAAATGTTTATTCAGTGAAGTCTGAAATGAGAGCCTCAGAACAGGCAATGTACCAGCTTTGTGGTATCCTGGGTCCTGTACTCAGTCCTTGGTGTATCTCTGGAGATGCATGTGATCCCCCAAGACAGGTCATTGGCCAATGGTATGGGGGGTATCTCTTCATTACTATCAGATAATTCTTAGCACTGAGGATTTCCATGAAATTCATCAACCTCCTTGACAAATATTGTTGTTAGTTTATCATCTTGCCCACATACCAGGTCTCTAGAAGTTGGAGTTCACACACGTTCTTCTAGGACTTGAATATCACAGGATACTGTAGGTCATATAAGCACATCCTTCAGAATTTCCTAAATATATCACAATGTATTTCTCACAGTTGTGGACATATGCCATAACAATGTTGGCCATCTGGAGTGATTGTTTTACTTTGCAGATCAAATTTGGAGATGAGATGCTAGGTTCTGTGCACAGGATATGTAATTCTGTGCACAGGATATGTAATTCTATCCCAATTCTGGCCTTTGCACTCAATCCTTCCCTGATGAATGTTTTCCTCAGTCAGAGGTAAAACCTCTGTCAAACTCTCTCTACATGTGATCACGCACCTCACAATCCAGGTAACAACAGGCCATCCAAAACTATGAGAGTAGTCCAGGGATAACAGAGACATTAGCCTTATCTGGGCTGTGCTAGAAGAACATATTGCAGCTTCACCCAGGAATGTTTGTTATAAGCTGTTATCTCAATACGGATACAAATCAAAGTGTGTGTTCCTCAGGAAAAGGTTCATGCAATCTACAGGGAAGATAGATAAGAGAATCAGGTATCTGGTACTGGACTATTGAACTATGACTAAATGCATGTGCCTCACTGACAGTGGTGTTTAGACATGTTGTGGATTCCTAGCACAGGGTAGATGAATTACACTCAATGATATTATGTTAATGCAGCAGTCAGTGAAATGGGACATAGATAAAATTATTATAAATATTTTCTGCTATAGAAAACCTAGTGCATATGGGACTGGCTCTACAATGTCTAAATAATTTTTTATCCTTTATAATCTAATGAAAGCAAAAACTAAGCAATCTTTTTTGGTGGATAAGAAGTATGGAGATTACAGGAAATAATTTGAAATCTTACTAAAAGTAATAGTCTGAAAGTATGAGAGTTAACAACTAACACATCAAAGGAGTCTCTGGCAGCAATCATAGTGGCAGCTATAAGAGGGAATGAGATGTGGATTCCTCTGATCTGAACCTGGACTTCAAACTGTAACTTGTCAGTAAAATCCTGGGTGGTGGGAAAAGTTGTGGCTACTCTTTGCTGATCAAAGTCAGAACAGCATCTGACTATGCAAGAGATTTAGTCCAAGACTAAGTTATTTTACTGAATAAAATAAAGCTATAATTAATCAGTACTATTAAAGTAGTGAATAAATCCTGAAGACTAAGTGAGGGAGGCTGTGACACTAAATTTGGATATTTTAGGAATTGCATATACAAAATTGAAAAGAGGAAACATTTGAATTGATTTTGAAACAAATGGGAAACCAGGAGAGTTGACCATAATGCTCATACAAGAATGTGTATATTCTGAAATCTAGATGTTGTGAAATTATAGAAAGCTATAAAGAAAGCAGCTGCAAAGTTAAAAGGATTAGAGATAAAGGTATTGTTTAAGTTTTCAGCAGGTGTATAGTCATTAAAGTAGAAGAAAAAACATGTAGTGATGACAGAGACAAATCCGTGAGCTAATGCATGGTCAAAAATAATACAAAGGTTAGAAAAATATCAAAGCTGGTAGAATAATAGCAGCAAGAAGAAAAATATGAAAGATTGAAACATGATTTCCTTTGTTCTTTGATACCAAAAGGTAATGATACTATATTTCTAGCTGAAAATACCAAGTAAGAGCAGTGTTAACCTCCAGAGGGAATATTTGTAAAATTAAAGCAAAAATATATAACTCTGATTATAAAACTCTCATTATATTTCCTAGATTCACTTTAGCCTGTTAGAGTTCTTATCAATTTTATGTTTCTATAGTCTTTGAAATAAAAAAGGAAACTAAAAATGGGATTGCATGCATCATGGATTTGCTAAAGTTTGTTGAAAAATGTTAGTGATAGAATTAGATAGCTCATTCTTTTTGACAAATTATTTTCTAGACAAGAGAATTGTATTAGGATTCATGTATCTGGACTTTAATAGAAGCAGACCCAGATGGAAATTATCAGCCTATGTGAAGAAAATGAAGATTTGTACTAGGATAATTGATTATTTAAAGAACTGTTGGAAATGTTTTTCTCCATATGTAATGACAGGGAGGAAACTATCAGAATTGAATAAAGCTAATTTTGGAATAGTTGACAAGAGGAAGACAGACAGCTCTTATTTAATGCTTTTATATGTGGGGAGTTTTATTATTTTAATTTTTACTTTTTATTGAATTACATCTCTTGACAACTCTAAATTGAGAAACCATTGTGAAAACAGAGGACTAATTAAAAGCACCAGAAAATTGTGAATAATCCTGAGGAGTAAATCAGAATGAACTTAAGAACATGAACTCAAACTTATGTGAAAATTGGATTTCACTTTCAAATTATGAGATTTTCAATCGAAAAAGAAGAAGAGGAGAAAAGGCTCAAGCTACCCATCTCTTAGTACAGAATGAAGTTTAGTTCAATTCTTGGATGGCACATTTTAGATATTTATACCAGAATTGATCATCCCGAACTCCTTTTGCAGTCAGCAAACAGAAATAGGCACTTTTAGGAAGTGAGAACTCTAAGCAGTTTTAGGCATCTGCCTTGGGATGAGATGAATTGCACTCTGAGACTTCCCTCTGCGAAGGAAGAATAAAGTTCTACCTCAGTTGCAAAAAAAAAAAAAAAAAAAAAAAAAAA
>VZRN01000481.1:42011-54482 GCA_013397935.1 Dasyornis broadbenti | reverse complement strand
AAAAAAAAAAAAAAAAAAGCAGTCAAAGACTGCCATAGTTGGCTACAACATGCTGTCAGATGTGACAATGAAATGGCAAATGAAAACTTAGGGTGTGTTGAATAAGGTGGTAGAAATAGAGCAATATATTGAACTTATTAAATAAACAGATGAGATTTTATCTGAAATACTCTGAACAGGGTTTCCCTGACCGGAAGAACAGTTAGATCAGGAAAAATTCTGGCATGGAACTTCTTCAGTTTATTAAATGGATTATAGTATATACACTTGACAGTCTAAGAATCCTGTTCAAGTCTCTGATATTGTATAAAGGAAACTATTGTTTTGTGAAATATTTCAGCAAGTAGAAATCAGTGCCTGAAGAGATAATGTGAAAAAAAAATTTTTACAAACACTAATGCCTCAAAAAGAATGGGCTTAGGTAGAGAAAATGATACATAATTGGCTATCAAATTTTGGGAGCATTTGCATTATGAAAAAAACGTGGAAATGAAGCTTTATAATTCAGACCCATCCCTAATTAAAAAACATTACTACTGTCTTTTATAATGAAAAATTAATTTCACATTAATTGTTTAGTTATTTTTTTACCCTGTTAAAATACTAATTAGTAAATATTGAACATACTTGCTAATAAGTAGGCTTTTCAGGTTAAGTTTTAATAGCTTTTTATTTAATACTGTAATTTAAATACAAACATAAATTATATACAATAACTAGTAATACTGAGAACTGGTACAACAGGTTAAAATTTCTTCTACTGAAATTTGCCTTTTAAAAGTCAAGCAGATAAAGTGGGATCTTGTGCCATACTTTGAAAACCTAAATTTAGGCAGTAAAAGAACCTTGCAAGGTAGCATTCAAGTTCAGAACACCTATACTTAGGTGCTTTTATGAAAATTTCTGTACATAAGCTAGTTGTCTAAGTTGCCATGGAGATCTATAGATTTAATCAGAACAGTGAATGGATCTGAGAGAGCTTTTATGGCCCAAGCCTTTAGGAGTGCCTCTCCTAACCCACACATAAGAGCGATGCAATTTAAGAAACCCTAGGACATCTGACACAAGATGTGGAGCAGCAGCTATATGTAATAGGCTGAGGAATTTCAAATGGCATTAGATGGAAGTATTTAAAAGGCATGTCAATGTGGCATTTGGGGATATGATTTAGTGGTGAATATGCTGGTGCTGGTTAATGCTTGGATTCAGGCTCTTTTCCAAACTTTATGATTCTGTGATTCTATGATACCTAGCTGGAGCATCAGAGCTGAGCCTGAGTGAAACACTGTGATTGACTCACAGCTTACTACATCAGCAAGGTTTAAAAACAAGCAAAATTTTCTTTCCAACACAGGTATATGATATGAAATTTACTGCTACAGGAGGCAAGAAGCCAAAACTGACTGAAAAAATTCAAGAAAGACATTAACTTGAAAGTCATTAAGTATAATGGAGTAGATACAGTGTCCAGCTGGATAAACCACCTGTCCTGGAGTAACTAACAGCACACTGAAGTTTCACAAAAAAAGGAAAGAACTGTAAGCAGAAGGTTATGAATTCTGTTGCTCCTTCACTGCTGTTCTTTAGAAGGACTGTTACTTGCATCTTAATACCAGACTTAAATCCACTAATGGATGTTATGCCTACCTTTCATCTTATCTTATCTGAAAGCCTCTTTTCCAGATTGGAGGTAGGACTCCGTCCTGACTTCCCATTCAATTCATTTGCCCATGCAATATGGTTACTCACTGAAGATGCTTTGAGAAGACAACAAACCTCATGTTGTTATTTCTTCACCTTTTTTTATTTCAGTCTTCATTCTCACAATCTATCTCACCTGTTTTCTCTCTGTAGCTGCTACAATCTAATCCACATTTCTGTTTTACTGTGCCTCTCACCCTCTACACACACACACACAAACACACACACACATGTTCATGCATACACCCACAGACAGTTAAAAGACTTTGCTTCTCTTTCCCCTATTCTATTTCCCCTATGTTCTTATACCCATATACTCCTTTCCACTCAAAAAAGCAGAAACAAATCAAGCAAACAGTGGTCGCATCAAGTTGTGTATAAAATGAACCTAAGTAACCATGTAATTATTCTCACTCTATTGCTGCTGCTCTTTATTGCTCTCACTTATTGTGTCATCTTTCATATTGTAAGACTGTAGGCTCCTTGGGGAAGGGACTGCATCATTTATTTTCTCTTTGAAGTACCTTCAGCACCTCAGGCACTTTGCAAGTAACAAATAATAATAATAACCATTAATCAGGTAATGGGATCAGTAGAAAGCACCAGTCATCAGCAATTAAAATCTTAGCAACAGTAGGCAGGTTTCTACTTCAGAATTTAGAAAGACTTTTCTTTTGCTCCTTTCTAATTAAGAAGCCAGCTTGGTTTATCCAGCATAAAATACAGGACCTCTCAATTGGCCTTTTATTTGCCTAAACTTTTATTTTCCCCTTCAGCCTGAAAGAATGAGTTAAATCAATAATCCTCACATTTAAGTGGCCCATAGTTTAAAATATATACCTGTTTTCTGATCACTCCAAATAGCAAAGGTGATTAAACTGAAGTTCAAGGTTCAGTTGAGAGCACACTGAAATTCCTAGAGCTGAAGAAACAGGTGATGTTATTTTATTTTGTTAGTTGCTATTGAAATCCAATGTGTTTTCAGCCCCTAACTAGTATAATCACGGATGACTGAATCCAAGATGACACTGCACTTCCATGCAGCTGGTAACAGAGGTATTTTTATACTGCAGCTTGTCTTCACTGTTGGAAACAGGCAAATGAAGGCCCTTTTGCTCCTTTTCTTTTTTGAGTTGTTTGCTCACAATGGTATAAAAGATGTTTTCAATAGCATTTCTAAATGACCAGTTGATATTAAGATTTTTTTCCCTGACTGGTAATGACTAGGCATACAGTCTATTTCTGCATATTATCTATTAATATCTTACTCTATTTTCGTCTATATCCCAAGCTGTCATATAATTATTCTTTACAGTTTTAATTATAGAAAAACACCATATAATGTTGATGAAAGGCCTTTAATTTCAGTTCTAGGACTTAGAAAAAAATTCAGAATAAATAGGGGAAAGATACTCTCTTTATTGCAACAAATAAAGTGTCCTAATTGAAAATATTGACGAGACACACTTAAGGCACAGATCGTCATGTAATTCTAGTGAATACATCACTTTAGTCTCCAAACACTTCCCATTTTTCCTGAGACCCATTTTTTTTCCCTCCCCAGTTCTATCACTCTTTCCTTTATAATCTAAAGGCTCATTCTACTTAGCTTTACCTTTAGCTGTTTTCTTCCCCAATCTGTCTATTCATAATTTTAAGACTAAATATTCATGCATGTTAATATTAATCTCTCTAAATAAATCAGATACTGAAATACTTGCATGCCACTACTTTTTCTATATATTTTCATATCTAATAATTGGCTCTAAACTAAGGTCATTCCCCATTTTAACCTTGTTGTATATGTACGCTCATAAAAAGCATATGCACATTGCTTCTTTATATGTATATATCAACAGATAAAACCTAAATGGCATATGTAAATAAATTCTGAAAACTCATTTCTGCAGAATGCCAAGTTTTACAGGAAATAAGTAAAAAAATAAAATAAGTGAGGGAGATGGAGAGGAGGCTAATAAGTGAAATTATTTTTTTACACAGAGATTTATACACATATATAATAATTTCCACAGAGATACAGATGTCTCCTATCATTTAGTCTTATTTTTTATTCTTTTAGTCCTGTAACTCATTTATAATTTTATATTTGATTTCTGCTGTGAGACACACAGCATAACTCTAGGGATTTGACACTGAACACCAATGTGGATGGATTCTCTTCTGTGCTTCATATTTCATATGCTGCCCTGACTATTACTACACACAGCATGTAATTTGGAGAAAGATGTTATTTTCCATGTCTTTAAAATTTTACCAACACAGCTGCCAGAAGATATGGTTAGAGCATGTGGTAGCACACTTATGATATTTCATCCACGGAGAGGAAAAAAGTAGCATCAAAGTCCTCTCTCAGGAATTTAAAAAAAACTGTAAATCACAGTCTGCATGTGGAAATCTTGATGGATTTCTATCCACTTTGCTACCACGTGATAGTGCTTGAGGTGTTCAATTTTATTGGTGCTAGCCATTATGCCGGCTGGATTGTCATGCTTTTCCTATGCTCTGTTGATATACTTTGTGCTTACTGGAATGACAGAATCCTTCTGCATTCAGTTTTATAATTATAAAAACTTCCTCTCTCATCCATTCATCTCAAAATATGCTAAGTGTAGGGGAGGGTGGTGGTGGTGGTATGTTTTTTGGTTGGTTCCCCAAATGGATTATGTGGACCATGTATAGGAACTCATCCATAAATTAATTGACAGAGCAGGGCTGAATGTGGATTTAGGAAAAGAAACAGATAGGGAAGGGTTTACAGGACCATAGTTTTCCCCGTACTATTTGAGATGGATCATGCTTTTGGCAATTGGAGATTATGGAAAAAGTGCTGGAAAGAAGTAAGAGCTCAGTTAATCCACCGCCTGCACTTAAACCCTGAATTACTATGTACCTCATAGTGTTACGCTTGATATTTGCTGTTTGACTTTTCTGCCCCTGAACCCTAAGTAGTTGTTATGACATATCCATGGTGAATGCTGACACTCAGCTGCTAAACACTCTGCATCCACCACTTTATCACTGCTGTGCTGGAAGTGTGCTGAAACTTTTCTGTGATCAAGACTGATAACTGATATTGTTCTCGCCTCCTGGATGTGGTATATATACACTTTCCCCTTTCTCCATTAACCCACACACCAAATAGCTTAACCATGACATTATTTGAAAACAAAGAATGCTTTTCTCTAAGCTGAAAATATGCCAGTTGCTTTTTTTTTAATTTTTTTTATTTTTTATTTTTTATTTTGTTATGCTGCTTGAACTTGATATATTACAAGGCTTCAATAGCATTTGATTTACAGCATTACAGCCAAGACTCTTATTGTTAACATTAAGCAATGTTGTTGCAGGCAATGGTTTCACATACATCGCACTGCAGCATTGCACCCTTTGGTTGTGACAGAGTTTTTTGCTATGCTACTCAGTGATCAGGCATATATTGAGCAAAATCACTGAGCCAGGTTTTATAAATACATAACTGATGATTACATTTCCCTCACAGCCTCATCTGCAGTCTTATGCCTTGCAGTTCACTGCCTTAAACCAGCGTGTGTCTCTGATAATTGGTTTTCTTCTGGCGTCGTCTCTGGAGCTAGTGTTGAGTGGGAGTACAGTGCAGGCTGTTCTTGTCCTTTCATGTGGGAGGAGATACTGTGATTTCAGCCAACACCCCAGCATTTAGCTTCTGAGCTGCCCAAAGCCATGCATTTCCCACAGTCTTTAAACAAGATTTATGTTCTGAGTTTGTGACTGGCAGTTACTTTACTGCCTATTGTGTTGCGTGGGCCAGTGCTAGCAAGGGCCTTGCACTCAGCAATGTCTGTGGAGGATAAGGTCACTTTTTGTGAGGCTTTCTTTGATAACACAGCTGTATCCAGGGGAGAAGGAATGACTGCAGGGAGGAAAAGGGAGGTGATGAAATTTCCATTGGATTGTAAGTCCTTAAAGAGGAACTTCAGTATTTGTCTCTTCTCTTGGGTAACAAACTAATAGCTAAAGGAAAGTGCTCTTGCCAAAATTTTGAAAAAGCTGATTTCCTTTGCCTGGCAATGTGCTGGAGTGCTTTCCGTAAAAAAATATGTACTGCCTCTTTACTTGAAAAGAGATTTGGCTTAAGGATCCTAACTCTGGACAGTGGCCTTGTAATTCCTTGTTCACTAGAGGAATATTTGTCCTGCCAAATTTTCAACCATTCTTATTCCTTCACGATTTCAATTGAGTATTTTTTTTTCCATGGTTGCTTGTGAATGCTTGATCCCAACATGAGTTTATCAGATGTCTTCAGCCAAATGCCAGGGAGTGAAGTATCTTTCAGAATCCTTGGTACAACTTTTGCTGCAAGACTGCAACAGTGTGGGAAGATAACTGGTGGTAAAATTAGAGAAAACTGGGAAGTTGTATTCACATTATAACAGAGGTTATAATGGTATAGAAATTTTAGGGTGAAATGCAGTTGCTGCTTCCTGGACGGAAGACAGCTGGCACGCACAGAATCTATTTCACGATGATTCTCCACACACAGCCTGCAACCTTAAGTACATATTAAGTGGGGATATATGGAGGATACAGCAGACTGAACATACTGTGGCCAGGCTGTGTGGAAATCTTTGCAGGGATGGGAACTCAATGGTACCCTGTAGCTGATAAACCTCACACTAGCTGTCAGCCAAGGGAGATGTCTTGCTGCCAAGCAACTGTTGATGAATTTGGTTCACTATAATCTGATTATAATACTAACACACACCTCCAACCCAAAGTTAACAGCCTCCGAAGTACTACCATTCCTCACTGAGCAAGAGCTTTATATTTTATTGACTACATATTTAAGAGAGAGGCAAGAGAATTTTACAACAATCAGTAACAAAAATATGTATGACTAAAGTATCTCGAGCTACACCTAAGTGTAAAGAAATAGTACAAAACTGAGTTAGGGATGGGGAAAATTTGGGAAGACTCCATTGTAGCTTCTGGGATTGGGTGATGGACTGAACCTGTCTTCTTCCCCGTAGTGATGCCTATTGGCTGAGAACCCTATTCTGTGAGTGCTGAATGATTGTCTTGAGCTAGCTTTCATTGGTGATTAGAGCTCGTCTGTATACTGTTTCAAGTATGTTTTTGCAGTCAGATTTAGTGATCAGCAGTCTTCAAACCTTAACCTGTCACAATTTCCTATTATCAGTGTGTTTATTAATAAAACATGTTATTCCCTTAACTGTTTAGTATGAGTGTTTCAAGAGCAACAGCAGCCTTCAGCAGATGACATACTCAACTAAAATTGAAGAGGTCCAGGAGGGGGTCCCTCTTTAAAGTATTTTACTCCGATATGCTGTTGGCATATGTCCCAGAACAAGTTAGTCAAACTGCACTCCAATACAGCTGACTGAGCAGTGGAGTCCCAATAATGGGATGGTGACAGACAGGTTGGGCATAAGGGTGTCAGCATTCCTGGGGTGTTGACAGATTGATCAAGCATAAAAGGTTCAAGGAAACCCCCCTCTCATGTGACAATCAGACCATGAAGGAACACTCCTTTCCTCTCAATTCTTGTGTTCAGCTGCTATCCGAAGATAGATCAAAATCCTTGATACCCCAAAGATCTATCATATAGCTATAGCTCATCTGGTAGCTCTCAGAATATTACCTAGTGTAAGATAACCTTAAAAATAACTTTACATCAATACAGATAGCAGCTTAGCAAAACATAATAAAAATTATAGAAAATATAAGAACAGATTGACTTCAGTGATGGTTAACTAACTGGGACATGTAAGAACAGTCACAAATGAGAAATGAGCCAGACAGAGGTCAACAGACCAGCTTAGTTATACATCAGACAGCTTAATTTTTAATAGAATAACATGATTGAGGAGTAGATATTTCCCATACACAAATTCGAATAACTTCATAATTAGAATGTTTTATTGTTTTATATAGTATGATTTTATAATGCCAATAAGATAATCATTGAAAGGTTTATACCAAGATATTGTTCCTCTGTTGTGGAGCTTGTATTTATGCCAAAGTAACCATCTGCAGATATCCTGAGAACATCACCGGAATAGAGTCTTTGAATTAAGGAAATAAGACAAGATTTCATCCCTTTGTTGCTAACATTTTAATGGTCATTTCAAAAAATTTAAATATTTGAGTAGAAGCATACTTTTTCTTATAAACTATTGCTATAGTCATAGATTTAATAAGCTGTGTTTTTATCTGGGAAAAAAATATAAAGCTTACTGCATTTTCTCTAAAGAATGCTGTTATTTTTTTTTTTTATTCTGCACATCAGATTTTAAATTCAAAAGAAACACTTATTGCAGGGCGGTTATTTATTGCTTTGCCCATCTGTTTTTCCTAGGCAGCTTCCTTAAATTCTCTAGACTGACTGTGTCTGGAATTCAGTAGTATGCTTGGTCACCAATATTGTTTGGTCACTTTGCCTGTGTGACAAGCCTCTTTTCAGTGATAAACTCTGGGACTACTCATCAGGTATTGATAGAGTTGGCAACAGTAGGCAGAATCTTGCCTGAGTGTCATCTTGACAGTAGATGTCTCCAAGAAAGAGCCATTTGGAGAAAATGTCTTCATTGCCCAGCTGCCCTGAGGGTTCAGTCACAGAGATGTGACATCTAGGCTTTGCTTGAACTTCCTTTTCAGTTTTGCACTCATTATTTCTGTATTATTCCTAAAGTATGTCCTTTTCTGGGATTACTTTTAAAGAGCCTGGAGCTGCTGTTTATACTTATGCTGCTGCATAATGATCCTGTTCTTTTGATAACAAGGGTTTTCTATTTCTCCGCCTACAAAAACACCTAATATATTTTATTCTATCTTGAAAAGTTTTATCTCTGACGTCCATAAGCTTGTGATCAAGCTCTAAGCGGCCTCTCTATAGGTTTTTAGAGTAAGATCAACTTTTTTGCTTTCATCTGGGACATCTGCACATATGGATTAGCTAGCACGCATCTGGTGATTCCAGGCAACAGTTCATACTGCAGTGCATAAGACTGTGGATCCAGTCATGCTTCTAATGTTAAATGCCCGTAGCTGCTAAATAAGAGAGAAAGAGAAACTGATCCCTGACCTAGAAGAAAAATGGCACTGATTGTTTATATACTTTGTCCTTAAGACTGGCCCCTTTCACACTGTTTTGTCTCAGAGGCATCTGTGTGGAGTACTCCTAAACAGAGATAGGGAATAAGCTCATTCATTTACCAGCATGAACGTGGCCTTTAAGACTTATTTTGCTACTGTAACCAAAAGGGAAGCACTGTACTGAGAATAACTTTCTCACTCCTTGCTCTCCACTTGAAGGATCGCAGGCTGTTCTGGACAAACTTCCAAAACCTGCTTTTCAGAAGAGAGCTGTGGAAGACATGTACATCTGCTGAGAGCTGGTTTTTAGCCAGGGTATTCATATCCTTTTAGACAACTCTGGCCCTTTGACCTAGTTTAGCAGGGACAGTATCTAGTAGAGAATCTTATCCTCCCAGTAGACACTCAACCTGATAAAAGGATTGCTCTGGTCTTAATATATTAGAGGGGGTCACACTATATTTGCTATGAAGAACTCTACTCCTGAAAGCCTGATTTTTGAAATATAGGATGATGAGTTCTGAAGGATCATACCTTTAATTATCATATTTTGAGACCTGATGTTTGTTTGTTTTCCTCTAAATTTCTTTTTTCTTAGAAAGTTACACTATCCTCTTCTGTTTTATTTTGATCTTCTTTAAACATCCTCAGTTTAATTTCCCACTGTGCTTCAGTTTAGTTCAAAGTGCCTCCTACATGTTTTAGATTTGTTTACATTCTTGTACACACATAAGAGAGGCATGAAGATTACTTAAGCATTCCCTTTAATTTATTCATAGAAATAAATTTCTACAAGAATCAGTATAATATCCTGAATATTTTACTTTATGTTTATATTCATTTCTCTGCATATTTGTACATTTTTGCCCTTTCATGATCTTTTGTTTAAAATTATTTTAAGACTAAATGTATTGTTAGATTTTTTTTTTAATCTGTGCTCTGCAATTTGTCTTGAAAAGAATATGATCATTCTTCTTGAAGCTAGATATTGTTATATATGTTGAAACAACTCTTACCTTTGCATAAGATTTTAAACTACCTGATATAAATTTATCATTATGTTAAATAAAATTACATCTGGTAATTAAAAGATTTAGATGCGCATAAAATGTTGTCAGTCTGAGTTGAGAAGCTCATAGAAAAGCCTTGTGGGAACCTATCCTTAAGAGTTACATAGTTTGTACTAGAAAAAATATATATCCTCTGAACATCTTGTGAACAATGTCAAAATGCCTGAATATGCTCTGCACTGCAAAGGAGTTGGCTACTACATTTTGTTTTGCATTTGTTTCCAATAAACCTTTTATATTTGTTGATGAAATAGAAACATTGTTGAATATCTTCATAAGTTTCAGCAGTCATAGTTCGTTCTATAGATATGGAAATTAAAAAACATGTATACAATATATTTCTGAAATAAGTTTTTAGCTAGCATAAATAGTAACAGTGGTAATCAAAAAGAGCTGGAATTGTCTCTACCAGCACCTAATAGATTTCCAGTTTAAGCATGATTTTACTTTCATATAAATTATCCAACACACTAAGTGGATTTTTCATCATAAAATCAATACGATTATATAAAAACTCCATTTTATTAGTCTACAGACAAAGTTAGTTGAATGTTTCAGTACTGTTTAACAATCGGCCATTTAGCACTTTAATTTGAAATCGATCATTAAAGATTCATTTTGTCTCACTACAACTATTTGTAAATACTGTCCTCACTTTTCTTGTGTCTTCATTAGCACCCTGTCATCTCCACATTTGTTTGTAACTTATTAGAATCACTCTAAGGCATCAGCAACAGACCTTTTATTAGAATCCCACTGATAAAGTGAACTATCAGGTAACAACTGAGGTAACTAATCACATTAAAATGAATCATTGATTAAAAATTCCATGGAATGAAAATGCACAGACCATGTCTCTCCCTTTCCTGCAATAAGGCCTGAATGGCCAGTGCTCAACCATGTAATTGGGACAAAATTATCATTTGAGATAATCAGTTGTGAATCTATCAATAGTATTTGCCAATAAACAGATGTAGGAAAAATTTGCAAATATTCTGCCAATATCCCATTTCAAACCATTTGACGTGTATAGTCTCACTGAAGGAAATGTATCTTTTTTGTTTGCGTTGTATCTAAACAAGCAAGCTCTGGCAGTTACTATCATTCAAAGCAGTCTTCTCATAATGACCAGGGAAACCTTTTTCTTTGAGGATCTGTGTCCTGTCTCTAAAAAGATTTTTACTTCCCAGCTGACAGATCCTTTGCTTGTTATTTGAAAGAAAACTTATTGTGGTCTGCTCTGCTTCCTTAGCTACCAAACCCAAAATATTTTCCTCTCCATTTCATGTCTCTGGCATACATTAAAATAGTCCAATGTCTTTTCATATGCGGTCTCATAAACCCTTAAACAGTATTCTGAGTTTCTTTTTGTGTCTGCCGCTAATTGGGCAAATGAAAGCACGTTCTACATCTGGTTAAGAGCTACAGCTGTTGTGTCTGGCGAGCAAAGAGCACAGCTGGTCAATTCCCAGCTGTCCCATAGGGAAGACATTAATAGATTCTCTAACTTTACCAATCTCCTAATTTTTCTCAAAAACTCATTGAAATATGATCTCTTTCAGATCTCTACTCCTTTGTGAAATTTGCTTGGAACTGGCCAATTGTAAAAAAGGTTTTTGTAAGTGAAAGGATACAACAAGAAAATTTCCTTAGGAGAATGGTTTAAGAATAAATACTTGTAATATAACCATTTACCAGCATGGCAGTTCATATAAGCAGTTTATTTCCTGTGTAAAAAAATGAAAAAACTGTACCTCGGTTGAACAGAGCATCTCTGAGCCATTTGATGACACTTTATTGAGCTGACATTGGCCAACACTTGATTACAAGCCAGCCATTTCCTCTGATGTCTTAATTTCAAAGAGGAAGGCCTGAACATGTATATAAATGGGGCATAACTCCACATGCAAAGAAGCCCAGCATGTGGAAAAATTCCTCTCTATTACGTTCCAGAATAGAGAAATCTGGGACAATAGGCTGCTATTGAGGTCCTACAGCCATGTAGAGGAGATTCCCAGTGAGGACTATCTGGAGATCAGGACATCTGATTCCAATATCAGTGAAAAGGGAACGGATGGACAATTATCACCCTGTAAAAAAGGAAGGAAACAGGTTTGGTTTTTTTCTCTCAGAAGGATATAATACAGGACAACACATGAATCTTTTCTTTCATTCAGTGTGTGTTTATTTTCTCTGTTCTTATAGGTCTCAAAAAAATTGCAAATAAAACACACCACTTGCTGCATTTTTCTTATACAGTTTACACCTTAATTAAAACAAAATCCCTTAAATTCTATAGGTCCCATCACCCAAAGTTAGTATGATTTGGAAAATACTTATTTTGGAAATTATTACACTGATGTGATGATGACTACAAAACACTACAATGGTTAAACAGCTGGAGGGAAATTCTCAGTCTGCAGAAGTTAATGACAGCTTTTTCACTGACTTCAATAAGGCCAAAATTTTACCCCCAGCATTCTGTCATCTTTGCTTATCACATTCTCCATAGATAACCTATTGTGATCTGGTTTCCTTTTGGTTTTCTTTTTTTTTTGTTTGTTTGGTTTTTTTTTTTTTGTTAGTA
>VZRN01000481.1:0-40086 GCA_013397935.1 Dasyornis broadbenti | reverse complement strand
TGAAAACAATAGCAGTGCCTGCCACCAAAAAGCTGCCAATGGAATTAATAATTATGTATCCAGATCACAGCTTGAATAGAGCGCAATACCCGAGACATGGGGCCACGTGCTGAACTATGAAGATAAAACAGAATATTGAAAAGCTGCCCAGCAAGTGATCCTAATCCATCCCAGCCACCTGTGGGTAAAAAACATGTAGGTGTACCATTGAGCACTCATCCTAATGTGAACAGAACTCAATTAAATGTGCACAGGCAAACTTGATTCTGGCATTTCCTAAGTTCTAAGGGCTTGATTTTGTAAACAATCATATCTTTTCAATGTGTATTTTTGAACGTGATATATGTACATGTCTTGTGTACAAATACGGGTATGTATGCACACTTCATACCCTGCATTGGCTTTCACCTCACTCAGGATAAAATGTATTGCCTACAACAAGGAAGGAAGGAAGGAAGGAAGGAAGGCAAGAAAAATCACCAGTTCTGTCTCCACTGCCAATCCATATGATGGAGTGTTCAGGATCCTAGAGTGTGCTTGCCTGGGCTTCATGAGGGTACCTTGTTATAGATAAGTTTTCCCTCCCTGGAGGTAAGTTTCACCTGTATCACCTAAACCCCATTTACTTTGAAACTCTTCCTTTTTCCAACCATAACAAAGTTACATTGGATTTTTTCTTAATTTTCTTTTTTTTTTTTTTTTTGTGACAGTTCCTCTGCTAATGACATTTTTTAGCACAGAAGATCAAGTCTTGAGTTATGCTTATCTCCCTATGTCACCCACCTTTCATCCAGAGTAAATTTGGTCGTGGATAACTTGTGTGTACAACAAGGTCGGGGAACTTTAACTGAAAGTGTGCATCTATCACCAAGTATAATCAGAGCATGCATGATCCATCTGCACTTAAACTAAAAATAGAAGGTGTATAATACTATTAGAATATTTTGATTAGTAGCTGCTGTACAATGTTTTATTCAATAGGTTTCAAATGGGCATAACCTTCCTACACCTATAATGATACAATACTGTTAGCATATTCATTACTGTGTTCAGGTTCCTTCATTCACTCTGTGATGCAAATTTTCAGATTGTTCTGCAAACTGGAATAAGAGAAGTTTGAACCCAATGATCCTACAAACTCTCTCATTTTCCTGTGTCTCTTAAACTGACTTCTTTTTTTTTTAGTCTTGCTGAGTGTCTTCTATATTCCACTCTCCTATGTCTAGCAGATTTGTCACTGAAAATCATTATTCTACATATTTATATTTCACTGCCTGAACTTTCTTTTTGTCTTACTCAGACAAGTACAAATCAGTAACAGAGCATTGAATAGCTAGCCATTGTGACTGGGTGTGTTCTTGTTTTACATACCTTAAAAGTTTCAAAACGAGACTTAACTCTTCTTATTTGTCCATACCTTTCCCACTATACTATAGCAAAGTAATAAAGGTTTTCCTGGTGTTTTTGTTCAGTTGTAGTAGCTGGCATGCAATTTTTTAGGACAAATTTAGTCATTCCATGAATTTAAATACTTGACCAAAGAGGATTATTTTTAATTTCTGTCACAGTAAAATTACCAAAAGTAAAACACACCTGAAACCCAAATTGATGTCCATTACCATAAATAATATATTGTTGGTTTCCTTTGTGGTTAATAATTGAAGCTAAGTATGTAATCATAAGATTAATGCTAAATCATGATGGGAAGCAAAATTACTACTTACTGTAATAATCAGCTCCCATCATGACATAACAGCAAACTAAAAAAAAAAATTGAACAGGATTATTTGCAAAATCATGCTAATATTAATCAACCATTCTTATTGATTGAAGAAGAGCAGTAAAATTCTTAACAGTTTCTTTATTCAGTTGACCACTTCATATAATAAACTAAACCAAAGTGATCTTGTTTATGTCATCTGTGTGCAGGAGATTACAGTGGTTCTGTAGACTGCTATGATCACATCTGTATGCCAATTTACTAAACACAGGAATCTTGTATGCTGTTCCATTCCTAAAACAAATATATTCTCCACATAGATATCTTTGTTGCAGAAATCTTAGACCTATATTACTAGAAATGGATAGGATATATTATTCTCTACATTGAAACATGCATTTTAAAGTATAGCCACTTACAGAATTCCTGTTAGCTTATTGTCACCATGTGAAAAGAGTGTAACAATTCAGTAGAACAAATACGTCAGAACACAAAAAACGCTCAGAATTGCATCCATTGTCAAGAGTAATGGGAACATTCTAAAGGATGGTTGAAACTCAGAAGCCTTCAGAACAGAATCAAATAAGTATCACACTTAATTCTTTCCTCAAAATCTTAATTGCTTGAGTAATGATATTATCTTAAGTCCTTGACCCACAAACAGTTTTTTATATTAGGTGGCAAACTATCATATACTCTGATTTCCTCCCTGAAGATATACAGGTTTTTTATGCATTCGTGGGTGTATTGCTTCTAATTTTAAAATTGCTTTAATTGCATTTTGAACATGCAACAGAATTCTATACACTCTTGGGATAATCAAATAAAGTAAGAAAATGGGAAGCAGAACAGTTTTAAATAAGAACACTATGAAAAATAACTCTAATAATTCTCCTTCTGTCATTTATTTAGTATTGTTTGGACAGAGTACTAAGAATAACACGAGTTAAACTCAGGAAAAGAAGGCAGGAGATGTGTAGGTTTGATTCACACTAATATTTCTTTTACTTACAGAAAGATAGGGAAAAAAAGAAGTCAATGAAGTGAGAAAACACGTGAGAGTCTGTCTCTCAGCTAATTGCAATTCCCTCCTTTCCATTATGAAGTTTGATTGAAAGTCTTGCATAGCTGTTGCCACATAGGATAGGAACTCTATGATAGGCAGACTCTCAGATGAAAAATTTTTGTCAGATTGTGTCACAACAGCTAATCACTGGGAAGTAAAATGTTTCAGGCTACAGACCTACCAGCGGAAAGACATCATAGAACCCCTGTCATGGGTGTCCACAGCAAGGTGATGAGATGCAGTTGCTGGAGGAGAAGACTGTGAGGAGGGACTGAGGCTGCGTTGTGGCAGTCACAGCTAGCTCCAACTGGTTCCAAAAGACCACCTCTCTGTCAAGATGGTGGCACCTCTGCGAATCTGTCAGGGCAGAAAATCCTGGATGGAGAGAGAAGGATGGAACAACTCTTCTCTCCCATTAGCGCAAAGTAGAGGGAGAGGAGGTGTTCCAAGAAACAGAACTGAGATTCCTCTACATTCCATGTGGGAAACCATGCAGAAATAGACTTTTCCTAACTGAAACTGCTGCAAAACTCATACAAGATCAGATTTTTTAATGAAGGAAACTGATTATTGTGGGAACAGCTCATGCCAAAGCAGAGGTAAAATGCAAGAAGGAAAGAGCAGCAGAGAAACCTCTAGGTACAGACCATAATTTCCCATTATCCCTCTTGCGTCATTCTGGGGGGCTAGAGGATATGGGAGTGAAGGAGTTGAGTCAAGCAAAGGGGTGATAAAGGATATTGCTGTAAGTTTTCATTTTTTGTATCATACTATTTAAATCTATTTTCAGTGGTAATAAATTAGTCTACATTTTTGCAAGTCAGGTCTGTTTTGCCTGTGATGGTTGCTGCTTACTGATCTAACTGTCTTTATCTTAACCCACAAACCTTTCATCTTATTTTTTTTCTTTGTCAAATTGAGGTGAGTGAGGGAGCTGCTGCATAGGAATTTGGCCCTTATCCCACTAAGTTTAACCCACCACAAATCATCACCTACAACGTATGGAGCAGAGGTTCACAAAAGAAACAAAACTTCTGATTCCTTTTGCAAAATATTAGTCCTGTCGAGCTATATTATTACAAACTAAAATCTCTAGTGGTTTTCTTACAATTTTCTTCTCATATATTTTTAAGCTGGTGTGTGCATGTTTATGTATGTCTGGGTACAGGCACACACAGAAAAGAGTAGGTGGGAACATAGAGAATACATTTGCAGTTTCAGAGGCTGTTCTTTTTTCCTACAGAATAATAGATGAAATACCAGAAAAAGTACAACTGGCAATAACTGAAAATATGCAAGTTTTACTTTGAGTGCAAATGTTTTTCCAAAGATTTCTTCTGTGAACATATAAGCAAAGTGTTTTCCATGCTTTGAACTAAATCATTGATACATTCTACGAATATTTTCACATTGCAGAGAATCTGAAATTTGTAACAGAAGGGCAAACTTGATGTCAGTAAAGAGCTATTGACTTTAACAAAAAAGTAATTGACTGAAAAACTGTGCCATCATGTAAAGTATGGACCTCAATTCAGCCTAACACAAGAAAATCCTCTTTGGAAATGGTTGTAGAGTACCTTGGATAATGTCAAATAAAAATCACTTCCTACTTCTGGTTAAGAAATTTTGGTATTAGAAAGATTGAGGAGTTTATGCCTCACAACAGAGCCAAGAACATGACTTACAGTGTTTCTGAATGATATACAGCTGTATAGTCTGGAATTTTGTTTACATGTATTTGATTATGGGATTGCTATGTAAAAATAATAATTAGCAGTTCCACCTGGGCCAAGGCATGGTCCTGAACAAAACAAGTAAGAAGTTGTTGATAAACAACTGAACAAAACAAGTAATAAGGTGATAAAAAGTATGAACACCACATAAATATTCCAAGACTGTTTTCTGTATTTAAGAATTAAAATTAAAAAGTTGAATAGTGCTTTTGGCATAAGAAAATATAGATGAATACCATAAATTTAGTTTTGTGTTGAAATGCTGGAGATTTTTGCGCACTAATGTAATCCAGTAGTTTTCTAATTTGCCCAGAGATTTTTTTGCTTAATCTGATGAGACAGTGATGCTAAGAAGATAATTGACCTCTCAAATAAAACATGCACAACATGGACATGCGTGTTTCATGTGGGGAAGTGACTTAAGTAAGAGCAAAGGTCTTATGAACTTTAGTTTCTGTTTTTGGAATTTGTTTTATGAGAGTCACTTCTGGACAGGGTCTTCAGAGAATCATCCTCTGTTAATAGCTGACACACTGTCATGGTATTTGACCAATATTTTTTTCAATGAAAATTAAGTTCGAGAAAAAAATTTCCATTAATTTGTATAATATAATACCTTATATTAATTAGTATCCTAAGTAGTTCATCTGTGTTATCACTAAATTCTGCATAAAGTGAAAAATGGAAAGGCATAATATATTGACCTGTAATTTTATCATAAATTCATGCATGCTATAGAGTCAATGACATTCAGAAACTGTATTAACCTTTGGAATAAAGTGAATCATCAAGACAGTAACAGCTGAAGCATAGGTGTCACCTCTACCTAGCAAGGTATGGAAAAATGCTTTCCTCTGCACCCAAGTCAAGTAGAAAAATATTTCAGCTATGAGTAACAAGGCATGTTTGTCCAGCAATATCAATCATATGCAAGTGAATATTAAGTATTTACACCTACATTCAAAACAAAATTTGTGGATCCTTTGAACAAGGAAGAAAGCTGGAACAGCCTCAGAAAGAAATTGGCACATCACCAGCTAGTTCTATATGTTAATGTAATGAAGACAGATGGCAATAGATTTATTATGACAATTATTTCATAGCCACTTCTACTGTCTTCTTGGCTGATAAAGTTTTTTTGAGTATAACTAGAAAATATAATTTGGGAGAAATAGGATTATTTATAGGCAGTAGTGTGCAATTTCTTTGCCAAGGAAAAAGATATTTTTTGTCCGTATTGATTAAGGAGACATTTAGCAATTAATAAACTACCAAGACAGTAATGAGGAAGAGTTAAGTAAATTAGTTGATGCCAATTTCATGTGTCAGTCGCCCTTTACAGAATCTGTTATCAGAGAGGGAGGAAACACCCCAAAACACTGAGGGTCTAAGTGGAGTTAGGAAAAGTATTTAAGGAAACCAGGAAAAAGTGTTTGTTAAGTTCTAGGGTCTGGTACAGCACGGTGGTAACATTTCCTCCATAGTAAACCCACTATTCTGAAAGAATAGCAATTATCTGACCCAGCTGGAAGGAGGACATCTATCATCTATGTTTCAGAAAGATGAGACAATCAGGGTAAGAAATAGAACTGAAATTTATTGTTGAGGAGCCTTCTGAGATGAGAGAAAAGAATTGATACCTACATAAAACAGATTGTTTTATTTTTTTAATGATGTAATAGATAGATATTTCTTCCTTTGTGAAGAAAATGCCTATGGCCTACCACGTGAGGATTTTTAAAAAAAAATAAAAAAAATCTGTAATACACTGTGTTATATTTTTAGTGCATCAAAAATTAAATTTCACATACTCTCCATGTTTTAAACACCTACACGTACAATGTCAAATCACTACATCAAGTTGTGTGTCTTGTGCATCAAGTTTGCCTGCATTGCAAAGGCAAATATCTTTTAAGACTTTGTAGACATGTATAACTACAGCTTCCTCACTTAAGGCCACTGTATCTCATTGAACAACCACAATAAACCGTTTTCAAAATCCTCTTACCAATATTTGTGTGGCTTAGCACAGAAGAAAGACTTAGGCTCCTGAAATCCAGAATTTATTGAGGAAAGTGAAAGTGGACTAGTGTTCACTCTAACACAGAGCTATAATTTCTGTAAATAATCCCTATGTCATGATGTTTGACTGATTCCAGTTATAAGCAAAAAACCCCAAAGTAAGTATTAAAAGTTAATGAAATTTTATCCCTGTATCTTTCTTTTTTCCTTCATTTCAAATATCACTTGATTTTTACATAAACTAGTGAATTATTTACTGGATATTTTCATCAGATGAGAGGCTGAAATACAAATATTACAAATGTAAAATTCTATAAATTGAGTTGCATCTTGCAGTACAAAATCTGTAGCACTGAGAAATAAAAGTTATGGAAAGATTCATTGACTAATTGAATGGAAGACAATGATTGGTTATCTAATGCTAAAATATGGATAAGGAAACCACATACTCATCAATTAATTAAAATATTGCAAAGCTGTTCCAATATATTATTCAATGACAAAATGAATCAGGTCTATGCAATCACTCTAAACAGCCTTGGATATTATTATTAGGTTATGTAAGATGTCATTTTGCCATTTAGATGTGGCTTTCTGCCTTATGTGGAGATACATATTTACCCCAGTTAATAAATAACCTACCATATTATATATTATCTATGCTATAATTTTCTGTTGCTTTGCTTTACATCTCCCATTTATATATGTCTGATTCAGTCTTCTGCACCTAGAATATTCTAAAATGAGAAACAGTCACTCACATACAGAACTTTAAAACTAATTAGTAATGATCATGTTTGGTTTTATATTAAATGTTGTAAAGTCTTAAGGAGAGTCCATAATTTACTTTTTCATAAATGACCTGCAATATGAAAGTTCACCCTCTAACAAGTTTTGTAGAGGGGAAATTCCTTCTTTCTAAAAATGGTGTGCCACTTGAAAGGTTCATTAAAAAAAAAAAAAAAAAAAAAAAAAGGGAATAACACTATCTATAAAAATAATTCTTTTTGCCTTGAATCTTTTGCAGAAGATACAATGCATCTGTTGTCAACACAAAAGACACACCTGCAAAGTGAAAAGCAATAGAAATTAGGAATCACAGTTCCAAAAGTCTAAGAAACAATAAATCTGAAAAACAATCCTCCTCCCCTAAAAAGTGTTTGTAGTGCATCTGGAATTTCTCATTTCTCTTTGTTTGTCAAAATTCTCTGCATTTTTTTTAAATGGAAAATAAGCATTAGAAAGAAGAGAAGAAAGAAATTGGAAAATGATTCAGCATTCCCTGTATCAGCACATGTTCCCAGAGTAGTAAACCATTAATAGTCCTTTGTGTTTTTCTTCAGTCCAACTGTAGTTGAAACTGATGAACAGCAAGTCACTCATTTTTGATAAAATACTTACAGTAGAAATATTAAAATGCTGGTTTTGCACCTTCTAGTCTAGTTATACAACTGATCATAACTGCTTTCAAAATTAAATAAGGCTGAAAAAGCAGAGAATTAGGCATGAAAGATGATATATGTAGTGATAGAAATATCTGGGAGGAATACATTAAGTTTTGTGCAAATCTTATGGGTGGCTTTTTCCCATTTGAGATCAAAATTTGTCTCTCTTTATCTAAGAACCTCTTTTACCTCTTCTCCAAGAATTTTAGTATTCAGGTTTAGTGCAGTAACACTAACAGACTGCAGTAACATGGGAACAACTGTTTTAATAAATAAAATGTTTTCTTTTTCTACCACACCCAGTATCAAAGCCTTTAGTGGGCGACAAGTAATCCACCAGTTCCAAGGTGTTCTACTCAGAAGTTCATTCATTCTCCATGTTCATTTAAAGGTTTTCTCTTAGTTTGTCAATTTATAATTTTTCTTTCTTTTTGTTTCTAAACAAACAAAAAGTTTTAAATTTACTGCACACAAACTGTGGATCACACCAGTATGTATCCATACAATTATTATTCATCTCTTTCTCTGTGTGAATATGTAGAGATGTATACATTTATTAAAAAAAAAGCCAATTTCTTTTCTTTAATAGTATTTTGTGATAGTTAATTAAATAATTTAATTGGGAAATGAGCAAACAAAACGGTTTGGTTTAATTATTAAATGTGTTATAATTTCATTTAAGAAATATTTTATTATTCCTACACTATACTAATCATTCTCATGTAGAAAAATGATGGAGGACTATGAAATCTTCATGCAAAAATAAATTTTATTACTTGCATGCAACAGGCATCCTGAACTGATAGATATCAGTTGTTATCTAAATTCTTTGTCAGATCTTTTAGACCCCTGAATGAAGTCAGTTACAGTCCACTGAAGTGAAGTCTAAAATATACATAGAATACAGATATCCAAACAATATAGAAAAAACCATGAAAAGTTATGACACTTCTTGTCATCAAACCACTAAATAAAATTTATGAAATTCATAAGAAGTATTAAACATCTTCTTACTATCACTGATTCCAGAAACATTTTTGAGATTTTTCCTCATCCATGTTTTAATAAGTTTACCTTTCCTCACATCCTTATCTACTTGTACTATTTGAGGAGGAGTGGGGTATAGCTTTTGTTACTGAAGTATATCAATGTTTGATTTCATTCTAAATTTGAAATTAACTTGAATATTCCATGAAATTAAAGATCAAAATCATAATAAAAATATTTCACCTCAATATAATTCTTGCTCTATGTTGACAATTTATTTTATTGTACTTCAACAAAGAGTAGCCTAACTAAAAAGAACATTGGAAATAAAAATCAAAACATACAGCACAAGTAATATCAAAACCCATCACATTCAGTCAGTGATGAAGGTTTCCACCCTTCTTGTCTTGTGTGTACTTTTTTAGAAGGAAAACATAACCAACACAATCAACAGTATTTTACAAAGCCTTAGGCATTGTCCCAGTGTCTTGCCTTTTTATTTTCTTTCCCTTTCCCCACCCCCACTCTTCAGTTTCCTAGAGAGGAGATGAATTTTCAGTCTAAATTATGCAGATGCACTCTGCTAACATTTAAGAAAAAATTGTGGGAGGATGTTGCATAACAAAGAACTCCAATGAGGACTCAACTATTTAGTAATCAAGAGATAAAAACCTAACCATCTCTTACTTTTATTACTATAATATTTTTTAATTCAGTTTTAACGCACATTCAGTTGTCTTATTTTTCAAGGGAGACAAAGTAACATTTTAAAGTGAAATCATACTAAAAGCTGTATTTCTAGAGTAAACTGAGATATTGCATTTGACTTCAGTAGAAACTGGTAAACTATACATTCAAAGTAAGTTTGATACTGCTCGAGATATTATCAATTGTTATTTGTAAGCTAATTATCAGGTGAATTATACTTCATTATATGAAGCCTTATGATCTGCAGCCAGCAAGAAATTCATCAGATGACTAAGGAGTCAACTTTCTAGGGGTGTACCATCCTAAGATACATTCAGTCTTATTCTTTTTATTGAATAAAGGTATTTTAAAAGGCAGGACTGCTTCTGTTCCAGCTCCATAATTGTTGCAGTTGTCCTTTTCTGTGCTCTTTCTAACTCCACTCTGTCTTCTTTGAAATGTGGAGAAAACACAGCCAAGATGTAGCACAGTAGCCAAGATGTATACACTCCAAGATTTTCTACAGGAGCAGATCATCTTGAGTGCTATCATGTAAAGGACAAGGAGAGAATCAGGTACAGCCAGAAAGGGTTTATTAAAGGCAGGTACTGCTTGACCAGCCTGATCTCCTTTTATGACAGGGTAACACATTTAGTGGAATCAGGGGAAGGCTGTGAATGTTGTCTCTCGACTTCAATAAAGCCTTTGATGCCTTCTCCTGGAGAAAATGGCTGCTTGTGGTTTGGGCAGGTGGCTGTCCACCGCATGAAAGCTGCCTGTGTGGTTTGTCACAGGGAGTGGTGGTGAATGCAGTTAAATCCATTTGGTGCCCAGTCACAAGTGGTGTTCCCCAGGCCTCAGTACTAGGGCCAGGTCTGTTAAATATCTTAACCAGTTATTTGGATGAGGGGATTGATTGTACCCTCAGTAAGTTCACAGATGACAAGAAGGATTGTTGATCTGCTGGAGGCCAGGAAGTCTCTAAACAGGGACCTGGACAGTCTGGATTGATAGGCTGAAGTCAGTGGTACAAGATTCAATAAGGCCAAGTGCTGGGTGCTGCCCTTGGGTCACAACAACCCCAGGCAGCTCTACAGGCTGGGGACAGAGTGGCTGGAAAGCTGTACACAGGAAAAGGCCGTGGGGGTGCTGGTCAACAGCAGCTGAACATGAACCAGCTGTGCCCAGGTGACCCAGAAGGCCAATGGCAACCTGGCCTGTACCAGAAAAGGAGAGGACAGCAGGAATACAGAAATAATTGTCCCTCAGCACTGCGATTTTACTCAGCACTGATGAGGCTGCATCTTGAGCACTGTTTTTAGTTTTGGAGGTATTTAAAAGACTTGCAGATGTGATGCTTAAGGACATGGATTAGTGGAGGTCTTGACAGTCCAGGGTTCATGGTTAGGCTAGGTGATCTTAGAGGTCTTTTTCAACCGAAGTGGCTATGTTATATTCTAAGATAACATCCTCTATATTGCTTTTCATCCCTTTGTGGTGCTGCTCAAATTTTTTTCTTAATTATTGTATTGCATAATGAGCTGATGTTTCTAGAAAACAGTGACTTTGACTTCAACATTTCTATTCTAGGTTGTGACTTCCAATTCAGAATTCAGCAGATGTGATTTAGAAATCTTTTCCTATGACATATCATACTACATTTATTTACATTTATACTCAAGGATTTAGTATCACCTGAAAACTTAGAAGTTTCACTGCCGTTTCAGTGGAGACTTCTACACCAAGTCATTGATAAAAATGTTCACTGAAACTCATCCTCACATTGATTTATGGAGAATATATTGGTGATCCTTTTCCACCCAAAAAGTGAGCTTGTTTCCCCCTCTTTAACCTCATCTGAACCCAGAAAAACATCTTTTCTTGTTACAACTTATTTTTGCTACTTAATTTTATATACAGAATTTTTCAAATTCCAAATATATTGTCACCATCCTATGTCTCTTATCTGTTTGCTCTTCCAAACCTCCTCAAATAACAGCAGCGTTTTTGGGGGTGATTTCCTATTGCGGATTCTTTCTTAATAGGAAAGAATCCTTCCTGATTCTTTTCTAACAGTATATGAATATCCACATTTTCATGATTTCAGTGGTTGTAACTCTTATCACTGACGCTGCCAAATGGTACTCAGGAAAGAAGCCAGGTTCATATGTCTACAGTTCCTAGGATTCCCCTTAGAGTCCTGTCCATACGTGTGAGTTACATTGGTGACCCGCCAGTCCTCTGGCACAGCTGCAGTTTGTGATTATGTCTTACACATTTTGGCTTCTGCTTCTACAACTTCACACTTGAGTTCCTTCAAAACTCTGTGGTAAATGTCAGGCAGTCCTGGTTACACATTAACAAGTATCAGGTATGGAAATCACCGTCTGCCTGGGTTTTATCTCAAATATTCCTCTGTTATCTTTCAGTTTTCAATGCCAGCTGCCTTGTTCCACTTTAAGGTGAAAGTTTTTCTTCCTTTGTAGGTTATTTTGTTTCCTTCCTAACATAGCAAATGCCTCATCTCTCTAGCACAATCTCATTCATTCATTGAGACATTTGATTCCTCCTCTCACCCTTCTGGGCCTCACATGTGGGTCTAGAATTACTTCACCGGACCCTATGGTGGAGCTCAAGGATGTTGGTCTCCTGATTGGTTTCCAGATTGTTTTTCCTATATCATTAACAATAAGGACCACAGAGCATGATCCCCAGCTGCTTTTCTGAACGTCTTGTGAAGTTCACTGCATTTGTACTCAGCTGGGGAGTTACCACCCAGTTTTCTTACACCTTACAAACCCATCTGTCTATATTTAATAGTCAAATCTCCCACTACCATCACCCACTTGAAAGTACTTTTCTGATATGAGAGGATCCCCTGTGCAATAAAAACTACATCAGTCCTAAGTGCAGAGACAGGAATAATTATGCCTTAATCAGTCAGAATAAACTTAGAGAATTTCTAACAATTAGTTTTCTGATCAGTGAAACTTTCATGCAAAATGCCATGGCAATGAACTTTTAAGAAAAAAATTAACTCCATTCCAGCCAGACCCAGTACAGATATAACTACATACATATGTATGTATATCCATATACATATGTATGTATATCGAGAAATGTACACATTAAAAAATGTTCAAATTTATACAATAGAACAGATACCGTGATATATGTGGGAACTCGTACAGTTTGGGTGTCTTTTGACTGAAATTCTGAATAGTTTCTATACAGGACTTCTTATGCCTATAAGCATTTACATGCTTGTAGGAAAACTTGTTGGAAACAAAAATTTCACCCTAATGTGTCTTTGCAAGAGTAAGCACTTACCTCAATAAATTAAATTTCTCTTCCTTCTTCTATATCCATAGCCATGAAAGTTGTGTTCATCAAGTTGAGAATATATAATACTTTGTCATGGATGTCAGTAAATGGAATGGTTCAAGACTGCTCTCATACTAAAGTATATGCATATTATATTTTTATAAATTGTTCATATATTTCAAAGTGAGAGCTATTCGTAAGTAACTCTTTAGCAAAATGAAAGCTAAATTCATCAAATGTGTTCCTGTCTCTGTGAACAATCCCTTGAGTTTTAGAAAGATGAAACCATCATTTCTTTGTACCAGATTTCTCTGTCTTGGATTACCTAAATCTAAAGGAAAGTAGAAATAATGTCTATGACTTGCTTTTAAAGTTGTTTAATATAAAAGTAGCAGTGGTTAAGGCTCAGGGATTTTTCTGATCTTAATGAATTTACAGATTTTAATGAATTCTCATCTAGCACAAATGTGATTAGAAAAGCACTAGGTAAAGGAGATTGATTTCTGCAATAGTTAATGAAACTGAGCTGAAGAATAGATTAAAAAAAATTCTGCAGATCCAGTTTTTACTGTCCAAAGTGTTGTTCACCCTTGGAAGTCCATCTCAGTTACCATGTGTATGACTGATGGAATATCATGAACAACTATTATCTGGGAAGAAAGGTTATGAAGATCAGGATGCAATGAGACTTTGGGATGTTTCCACCACTCTTCAACATGCTCTTATTACTAACTGTAATTCAACAAACTACTTTTTATGAATGTTAACATAGCAGTTGTATTTCCAAAATTCTTACCATTGGTTTTATTGTCAAGGAGAGTTATATCTAGCCAAGATTGGCTAATGACCCAACCAAAAGCAATATTAAAAATCAAATTCCAATTCAAGAAAAAGACAACTGCAAATAAAATTTTTAAAAAATCAAAAAGCAAAATTATATATAGCAATAATATTATTCATCTTTGATAAAACAAATCTCTTGTACATATTCCAGAATGAGACACAGAAAACAAGCAAACAAAAAAAGTGGTGTACTAGAAGGGAAAAATAATGTCTCACAACAATTTATTTGGCAATCGATAGAGAGCATAGACCTTACCCTGTTTTAACAACTAATGAAATATTAGTTTAAAGTGCCCAGAGACGCAGACATTTCAAATGCTACCACAGTTGCCAAGAACCAAAGGTTTCTGCATTTGTAAAGTTGTTCCTTGAAATAGAGAGGTGGTTTCAAGGCAGTAATTCATTCAAGGGGTTCAACGGTCACCATAACTCATGAAAATTTAGAAATGTCAGGTGTTTGTGAGATAAATTGCTTCCTTACAGCAATCTCTAATTATATGTTATAGGTAACCTAAATGAAAGAAAGCCACAATTAAGAGTAAAAACAAATGATTAGTGTAGATCCTGTTCTATTTATAATTCCAAATACTGTAGCAATTTCATAGGCACAGAAATAGTACAGGAAGAAATCTTTCTTTTAACTTATCTAAAACTGCTCACTCATAATTTTTTCTAAGTCTGAATTTCATTATACTTCCTCTATCTGCTTATTTGATGAATTATTTCAGTCACAGATTTAATTTTTTTTGGTATATTTTGCAAATTCTTGGCCGTAGAGAAGGGCAATCAAGTTGGGGTTAATTGTATTAATTTCCCTTAAAGATTTTTTAAGTAGCCAGACTGCTGTAAAGCGTTATTTGTGCTGCTGTGAAGCTGACCTAATGCACTGACCTTTGTAACTTTCTACAGACTGTCCATGCTGGGACTGACAGATCCTTCTGGGACTCCATAACCCTGTGAACATACGGACTACAAACAATAACATCCAGAAAGAGTTTGGGGTTCAGAAGAATTAATGTAAATGAAAAAAAACCCAAACAAAACCCACAAATTTCAGAACAAACAATTTGTCTATTTACTTCTAGCTGTTCCTCACCAGAGTTTAGGGGTGAAAGGCTGATATTATGTGCCTACACACCTCTGATACATTCTGTGGGGTTGTCTCTGACAGTACCATATAAATTTTTCACTGAGTGTTTATTAGGTTTTGACTGAAAGACTTTTGAAAGAGCTTATGCATCCCCTGACACCCGAGGAGATATCTGGGAATCAGATGAAAGCCTAGTCTATCCATCTGGAGGTGTTGCTCCTCTCTATTGGCCCTCATCCAGCAGTGCTGTGTTTTCTGGCGGTTTAACTCCAAGAACTATGCTACCACAAGAAGAATTTATATTGTGTAGGACAGTGTCTGCTGAAAAAACAGTACAGTTTGAATGTTTTTTATTACTTTAAAATTTGGGCACAAGACCGATTGTGAACAATGTATGTTCTCTATTACAAATATAACTTTTCCTCTTTCCATGAAGTGCCAAGAATCAGAAGAAATAATGTCAGCATATATCCCTCACTCGTAAAAGATTCTCCCCATCTCAATTACGTATTTATGTGAAAGAAATTATATCTTCCTAAATCAGGAGGAAAATGTCACATGTTCTATAAAACATGGCAGGGTAGGAATCTTGCTTAATTTTTTTTTTTCTTTTTTTGATGGCCGAGGTGTACTCTTCAATGTCTCTTTTCCAGTTCGTTATTTGTTCCCATCATTTTGTTCCACACTATCTTTCTATTATAGGCACATTAATTACATTTTGTTTCTCCATCTTGTTTTCAAACAAACTAAGGACTCCTGAAAATTATTGTCGTTCACAGATTTTTTTCCTATACAAAAAGTATTTTCTAATTAGAAAATGCTGCATTTTTCTGTGAAAATTTTCTCATCACAGCAGGGTTTTTTTATTGACAAAAGGAGGAAAGAAGGAATTATAGATTCTTTTCAGTTTTCTTATGATGCAACACATAGGTTTTTTAGATCAAAATAAATTTTGATTTTTGTGTGTTTTACAATTATACCACTATAGTAACTTTCATAAACAGTTTTTAGATTTCAGTGTGCTAAGGTACTTTGTATATTTGTTAAAAATATTTATGATGATGAAATGAATAACATCAGTGAAATGTTTACGCCTATGTTCACAGAAATAAGTTATGAAGAAGTTTTTGCAGTAAAAGAATAATACTAGTTAGAGTGGCTACTTTGAATGTTCTGGGAATACAGGCATTTTTATCCATATGCATTTATTCTGTTAAAAAGTTCATCAAATGCATCACAAAAACAAATCAAATTATGGTTACTCTCCTGAAGAAGTTTATAAAGCAGAGCCTGAATTTGTTTCATTTAATTTATTCTTTTGATTTAGAATCTGTGAGGCTATTGTCTCATCCTATAATGAGTGGGGACTTCAGGTCTCACTTCTTCTCTGGAGAGCCTCTGCAGCTTGAGGGGAGGCTACTCATAATTCTAATGCCACAGATCTCTAAAGTTTGGTGGGATGAATCTGGACCTTGGATTTTGCAGTTTGCATTGTCAGTATTATATGACAACGCTGTGCAGGATTAGGCTCTCAGCCTTACCCTATGTGAAGTCAGTGGAGCTCCATATGGTTATAACAGTTTGCCCACAGGCAAACTATTTAAAACTGGGGCTTGAATGTTATTCTGTCTCAAAACAGTGGGGCTCTGTGTTGGTTCATTAGCTCACAACGTGCTGCCAATTTGAGGATAGGGGTTTTAATTTGAACTTATTTACAAGGTAAATTGCTGCTGGAACTATTATTGTGGTAATTTTTTTTTTTTTACTGGCTGGCAGGCTTTAAGGTGAATTATGATAAAGAACATAGGAGATCTAAAGGAAAGACCAATTAAAAAGGACAGCCAGAGAGAAGTCAGTCTCTGTACCCATATATAAATATATCCACCTTTTTTCTTTATCTGCCTCCTCATTTGTATTACGTAAGAAGTTGAGGTAAAAATATTACCAGAACAGCTACAAATAATAAAAGCACATGATTAAGTACAAGCTAAACCAGCTGGCTTTCTTTACACTACCTCAGCCACCAACTCAGCTTAATTTGTCTTGATTCAAGAGGTTCACTATCTCAAATTTATGTAGTCTACCAGCATCAGGCATATTCAAATCACTCATTAAAGTAATTTCCATCAAGCAGCTTCTGCACATTTAGCCATGTATCATCAATCAAGTGCTGTCAGTCTGAGTCAGCTTCAGCTCCTGTGCTGAATCATGCTACAGATACTAGATGGACTGAAGATGGCCACAAGCATAGGACAGGAATGCCAAAGAAGAAAGTTGTAGAAGGAAAGTATTTCCACCCTGATGTTGAAAAGAAAGGGAGTTGAGTGGTTTTGATAATCTGGTAGCAACCTGTTGTGTGAAGCAGAAGCCTGTTCAGGATTCTGATTAAAGCAGAAACTGTGGGAGATGTAATGAGGTAAAAAGGCAAATGCTTGTTCTATTTTGTTTTGTTAGCCCTAAGCAACCAGGGATACAACAGTTATGGAGCCAAAAGGAATATGAACAGAGGACCATTTCTCTAGCACACCTAGGAACAAAACTATGCTGAAAGAGGTTGGATTTTCCCTTCTTCATTCTCAGTATCATTTTCATTGAATTAAGGGGAAAAAAAAGGTAAATTTGAAGATGTAATCCTACCAGATTGCTATAGGGCTCAAGCATGACTGAGAAAACACTGCAATTGCAGAGTTCCAGTGTTATATATGCTTATGCTTGATTGGTTTCCTATCACAGGGCTCCTATTTTTTATTTCAATGCTGTGGTTGCAGGAGAGATTAAGATCTTTTCACTTCCCACCTCCCCATAGATAATGTAATGGGCAACATTGAGGCTGGATATCCACATGATGATAAGAATATTGACGTTGGGCATTTACATTGTTTGCAAGAGCTTCATATCCTGTCCAAATATAAGAAAGACAATCTCACAAAAAAAGATTTCATGCTTCAGATTTCTTGTATTCCAGAGAAAGACTGTGCCCAATTTCTCTGGATATAACCTATGCAACAGAAAATACGTTTTAACTGTCTCCTGATGACAAATGTAAACCAAATATTATTAAAGCTATTTTATTTTATAATTAATAATTATAATACATTAATTTGAAAATAAAATAATGTAATATGTTAATTCTATTTAATTATTTTATCAACAATCAGCAAGAATTGAAAACATCACAGCATTGGCATCAAGTATGAGGAATTTGTGGAGGGGCACCAAAAGACATACAAAATTCTTTTGTTCATTCCTTCGTCTATCCCAGTTTTAGTTGCACACACTTTTCCAGTCAGGCCTGGATTGCGTCTTCTGCTCAGATTCTCTTCTAGCTTTGTGGTCTTCTAAGCAGATTAGTGTTGCCTATGATGAACTGTAATAAATATCAAACACATGCACTCCTCAAGGAATTGTATATCAGGTAGGGATAAGAGGGACCAAAACCCAAAAATAAAAAGTGGGGAAGTCAGTCCTATTGTTTTTGTGCTTCCTATTATGTGTTTCTGGATAAAACATGATGAAGGAGCAAAAAGCCTCTTTTCACCACTTTTACATTGTCACAACAGTGCTTAGGAGAAAATTCAAGAATCTTGCCCCATATTTAGGTGCTGTATTCATGAATTTGTAGAGATAGTTAATAAGTTAGGCATCTTTCCCTTGAAAATCACAAATAGAGGCCAAATTAATTAAGTGTTCTGAGGCAACAAGCCAAGGACTGCAAGTTCTGCTGAAGATGATGAGTTAGATTTGGAGCACTGGCAAATCTGCTGTTATTCTTTCATATCTACCTAACCAAATACAGAACACTTGAGAACCCTTCTAAAACTAGTCCAGTGACTGAAATTGTGCATATTGTTACATTTTGAGGAAATTCATCCACCATGTATATGATTCTGTATGGATTTCTGGATATTCATGTTAGGTTCCTCTGTTTTGGAATTGAGATATGTGTGGTGTTTGGCAGTGTTTGACAGATGATGGCCTAGAGGAGTCTGAAGGGAGATCTCATTGCTGTCTTTGACATCCTCACGATGGGAAGCGGAGGGGCAGGTACCCATCTCTTCACTCTTGTGACCAGTGTCAGGAGTCAAGGAAAAAGAATGAAGCTGAGTCAGGTGGTGTTTAGATTGGCTATCAGGAGAAAGTTTTTCACTCCAAGGGTGGCTGAGCACTGGAACAGGCTCCCCAGGAAACTGGTCACAGCACCAAGACTGCCTGGGTCAAGAAGGTTTTGCACAACAGTCTCAGGCACATGGTGTGACTCTTGGGATATCCTGTACAGGACCAGGAATGGACTCAATGGTCCTGATACATCCCTCCCCACTCAGCATATTCTATGATTCTATAAACTTAGTTGATTACTATATTTTATTGGTCCCAATACATAGTTCTTATTTTACAACCATCATAGTTCTTTCCAAGATGTCTAAGTTTACTAACTATTTTTCAAGTATGAAGCTGAAATTCTAATTATTATTTAGAGTTTTTTTCTTAAGACTTTTAGAATTTGAAGTATTTATATGTTCAATGTTTTTCCAGTCAACAACAAAACAGCAGTTTTTAGTGTCCGTAATTAACAGCTTTGCAGCTATTTCTGATAGCAGTGATTCTGTATACACACAGTGGCCAATCAACAAGGCACTTGAAACACTTGATAAGAGAAAATGTTTTGCTGTAGCTATTGCAGGTTAACATACATACATGAAATATGTCTTCTGATTGTGGAGTAGCTGAGATAAAAAGGGCATGGAATTAATCAGGGGTGAAAGATCCTGTTCGAATTTGGATACAGAAACTGTGTTACACCACTGCCCTTTTCTGTCAAGTGGCATAGACCTCTGACTAGGCTATGTGGTGGCAAAAATTGTTTGATATACAACTGAGGTTTAAAAACTTTATTTCTCAAAGTAGGTTCACTTGAATCCTATGTATTTGCCTTCAACTGGTCACTGTAACTCCCCTTTCAGTGCAGGAGAACTAGACTTCTTTCTGCCCCTGCTTAATCCATTTATGTTGTGAAACTCCATGTGAAAAGTAAGTCAATTAGGATTGAGGATTGTTAAAAAACATTTCTAATACAAACTTAGAATTTTATTCTGGAGTTGAATTGGTATAGAATGAGAAAAACTTCTCTGAATTCAGTGGTATTAATTCCCCTTCCACTGACAAATGAAACATATATCTCAGTCAGATTATAATCATGACCTTAACCTAAGAGACTGTAAATTTAAATAATATGTGCCCCTGTGAATGCTTGTTGTGCCTGGTCTTTCTCTTTGCCTTTAATGTGATATCCTGACATCTGTCTCTCTCCCAATAATACCCTGTCTCTTGTCTAGTTTTGCAGTTCTCTCAAGAAAGCTGTTAGTGGAATGAAACTATGAAAACTGGGTGAAAACAAGGATGATACACTGTTCTATCCTTCTCAACTAACTAATGGTACTTCTTCTGTTACTACCATGTGGGTTTACATTTCTTATAATCCTCCTTTATATACTGAAAGACTGCAAAACATTCTCCCTGCATACTTCTCCAGACTGGACAAGTCCAGCTCTCTGTCTGTCTTCATAGGAGAGGTACTCCAGACCTCTGACCATTTTCCTGGACCTCCTCTGGACATATTCTAAAGGCTTCATGTCTTTCTTGTGCAGGGAGCCCCAGAGCTGAACACAGCACTCCAGGTGGGGTCTCACCAGAGCAGAGGGACAGGATCATGTGCTGGTCACCCTCTTTTTGGTGCAGCCCAGGATGTGGTCAGCTTTCTCGTCTACAAGCACACACTATCAGCTTAGAATTAATTTTTTGTATGTCAATAATCCCAAGACCTTCTCCAGACTGCTCCCCATCAATTTGAACTCCCAGTTTGTGTCAATATTTCTGATTGTCCTGACCCAGGTGTGGGATTTTGTACTTGGCCTTGGCAAACTTCATGAGGTTCACATGCACTCAAACCCCAAGGCTGTCAAGGTCTGGTCTGGATGGCTTCCCTTCCCTCCCATGAGTCAACTGCACCACTCAATTTGGTTTTTATCTGCAAACTTGCTGAGGATGCACTCAATCCCATCCATGGCATTAATGAAGACACTATATAGTATTGTTCCCAGAACGGGACACCACTGACTACAGGTTTCCACTTGGATCTTGAGCCATTGCCTTAGTTGCAACAGATAAACATATAGATATACATATATAGATATATATAAAGCCCTTTTCTTTTGCTGTTCTTATTCTCTGCTGGCATTGTCAGCTAAACAATTCCCTTTATTTCACCTACGGAAGGTTGAATTAACTTGTAACAGTCTCAGAGGTACAGACAAGATTTGTTACTACTTCAGGGGGATTTAAAGACACGGAGGAAATGTCGCAGAATTGCAAAGTATGACTGTTATTTGTGCAGTCATCCAGCCCACAGTTCAGAAACACCTGTGAACATTTAAATAGTTTAGTCAATGATTTCCAGTTATATCCATGGATAAGTGAGTTTGCTTTGCCAGAATAACTAGTCATTTCAGCATATTTTTTTAGTGCTAAGCTGAAATGCATTAGTGTTCTACCACTATTCTCATATTCCTTTGTATAAAGCTAGACTAAACCATTTTTTGGCCAACCTTGAGAACTAATATGAAATTATATTCAGGCAAATGTTTTACCTTTCTTGATTACATCTTTTGAAAAAGGTGTCAATCTGTTAGAGAATATTTATTTGAGGAGTATTGTGTATTATCTGTCTACTCGCAGCAAGATCTTAAGAGAATGATCTAATTTTGCAGTGGTTTATTTAAACTTAGAGACGTGGATTATAAATTAAAGTCAGTAACCTCCTCTCTTCTCATCCAACCACAAACCAACAAACCCAAATATACTGCATACTGTACAAGTAAGCTGCAAGTAAATGGTCTTCACAGAGGAGGGTGATATCTTGTGGCTCAAAAACTAAAATGAAATTTAAGCTTCTGGTCAGTCTGTTTGAATGCAAGTTTCTCTTTTCATGTGAATATCCAACATAAAACTGTTTTTTGTGTTGCACTGTACAATACAGTATTGAATTATATTTGTTATCACTGTTAATGCATTGAAGAAACTTTTAGAGCTTACAAAATCTCTGGAAACCCTCTTCTGCTTGGAAACACTTAGAAATTTCTGAAAAAGTTGTTGCTGTTGATGATACAGCCCAAAAGAAATTACCATGTTTCAGTACCAGGTAAGAACATGTTCGGTACAGACAGTTTTAGAGTGCCAGTCAGTGTGATGCCTTAAAGACCCTAGAAATAAAACAACACACTTTCAAGATGATGTTAATATAGGAGATAATATAAAAGCTGCTCTGTATTGAAGGCCTCCAAAGGGCAGATATGGAAAATGTCCACCACTCCCCAATGCAATTTTGTGAGTTAAAATTTTATAAATTTGGCAAATTAGCATATTTGACAAGAATTCCCAATTAGAAGCACAAGTGATGAGGTAGTTCCCCCTTCTGGTTCCACCCTTTTCTGGAGCCTCCCCCTTGGTACTAGCTGTACTTTATGAAAATGTCTCAAAGAGCTATTTTTCAACCTTGGTAGCCAGGTAGAACCAAGATAGGATGGGGGCCGCTGGAACAAGTTTTGTCTTTCAACCTAGGAAAAGAGTATGGAAAACTACCAGGACTAGCTACTAATACAATAATAGGCTACAGAGCTACAAATATATGCCTAAAGAATACAAAGAATATATAAAAGAAAAAGGCAAAAAATCAGCACAACATCAAATGGAAGTTAATATTCAAATGAATCAGCTCTCTGACCACTGAGCTATGATTCCTTTGAGCTGACTCTATTCTTAACAGGGGAAAAAATATCACAACCCAAATTAAAAGTAAAAAAAGGTTTTATGAAATTAAGAAAAGAAATACAGCTGTCTAGGAGGCATTTCTCCCAAATGTGTGTAGTAGGAGTCATCTGAGTAAGGGGAAAAAGAGAAAAATAACCAAATGTTATAAATGCCCATCACATTTCTTAAAGCACTTTGGAAAGGTACTCAGAAACTATGCAACTGGAGCTAGTTTGAGAAAATTTGTAGAACTGCCTGCATTAGATCATTAAAACAGGGTAATTTGAAAGCAGTAGAGACTTCCATCACCTTAAGGATTACAAGAGAATGTTTCACAGGTTTTCCTATTTTAAGTGATTCTTATTTAGCAAGGTTTATTACTTTTAGTTTGTTTTTTTAAACTGAATTTATGGAAAAATATGATCAGAGTCTACTCCAAATTGGCAAATTAAAAGAAAAACCAAACCAGAGAGGAAGAAATAAGGAAGAAGAGAAGAAAAAGAGGCAAAACCTGAAATCGGAGTGGAAACCTGATTTCCGAAACCTGAAATCTGAGTGGGAAATGTAAAGTTAAAGGGAATTGTTCAATGTTTTTCTCTTTTGTCTAACATAAAGGATATTTTTTCCTTCTCTCATGTCTTGAAAGTATCTTACTAGTAAATTCCAGCTAATATGACTTCTTTTTTGTGCCTGCTAATTTTGTAATGATAAAACCAACGTTCTGTCTCTTCAAAGTTTGTGTCAAGGGGTTACCTCTTAGGGTGATGGTGATCACTCTGAAGAAAGAGCTAATAAAAAAAATCAGTTAATGATGGAGATATTTTTACGGAAATTAATTTCCAAACTGTTACAGGCCAGAAAATGTGTTAAAACATGATACTGGTTTTTATTCAGTTAGCAGTTCACAAAGAAATTGTCTTGACATCTCTATGTTAATAGGAGTATTGAAGCCTGAAGTGGTTCTATCTTCATAAACCTTAGAAATCTTTCCTGTGTCAAAATTTATACAAACTACCCAAATCTACACATACACATACATAGATGTATATATGTGTGTATATATATATATATTTGTAGACACATATGTGTATAACCTAAGAATTAACTTGGACATAGCAGCACAGTTGTTACCAATCCCCCCAACCAAATAGGAAAACCCCTCAGAATGCATTATTTTTGTCTGCAATACTCTGCCCTTTCCAAAGATATTTTGTCAATTATTTTCCTACATATGGTTGGAAATATACTGGGCTACACTCAGAATTTGTCCTGAAGCAATCTGCAGTTTCATTCTGCTTTGAAAAACACTTCAACTCTCTCCTACATTGATGATACCACCACATAAACTATAAACAAAACATATATCTTAAATAGCTCCATCATACAAAAACCTCACTGAGGATTTCATCAAACTGAGGAGGCTTCTTGATTTTACAAGAAGAAAAGACTTTTCTGATCACTGTCTACAAAGGAACTTATGTCATTGCATCTGTGACCCAGGTCAGGATTATTCTTAATAATCATAATTAATTTCTTCAGACCAGCTTGTCTACAGCAACAACAGCTGTTCCTTTAACTAACTATCTACATTTTGGCAAGCAAGTGCAAACAGAACTGAGTAATTTTTGCGTTACATTTCACTTGATATACAGCATGAAGACTGGGAGCAAAGTCAGTCTTAATGAGCCACTTTTGTGTCATTTTATTCTGTACACAGATCTTTCACTTGGATTTATGGTTTCCCCTTTTCTCATTGAAGACTTTTCAATCTGTCAATAATAACTTGGGCCAAATAATCCTCCCATAGTCAAGAGAGCTTTCTCCGCATCTTCAATGGGAACACTTTCAGATGATTAAAGACAAATGGAGATTATAAGACAAATGTTTTGCTGTTGGTTGTGGGAGGTTTTGGAGGTGTTTTTTGTTGTTTGCTAAGGTTTTTTCTTCAATAAGAGTAGTTGTTTCATATTTGGTCAAATCTTACAAAATTAATTCAGTAATTAATAAGTAAATAGAATCTAATTGGAGCTGAGTTCAGAATTCTTTAAACACATTTAGATGCCGGCAGATAACACACCTCCAAATTGCCATTAAGATCTCATTTAATAGCTCATAGAAAGTAGTAGGAATTTTTAGGCACATCACCATAAGTGAATATATATGCATTTATATGAAGTGTGCCATACGGTTTCTATTCGCTAGCTATGGTGGATACAGTCCAGGGGCCTACCATGACAAGCTCAGATACAGCAAATTAGGTGAGATTAATCCCATCCTGAATGTTAAGGACATTCTTCATTAGAAAATTATGTCAAATTGAATATCATTGAATATTAAATGACAAGGAAATGGACTGATTTCCACACTGCCTTCTGTCCATTTCTGTACAAAGATGGCACTATTGTATTTTGTTACCTCATAGCAGATTTGCTAAATACAGCTGTGTTATATACTTGCTTCTAGTATGTGGGTTGAAATGAACTGTGGATGTCTCAAAATCTGATGTCTAATTCTCATCTATTAATTCTAGGCTTTGTTTATAGTTAACAAACACAAGCAAATTCCTTCAAAGAATGTCTCATCTGAATTGTTTCAATGATTACAAATGAAATGCAGATTGACTATCTTTTAGAAGCCCAGTTTAGGAAAAATAAGTCCCAAGACAGGTATTTCAACAGCGTAAGAAATGCATTATCAGATATCACTGTGCTGCATTATAACTCTGTCTGTTGAAGAATGGAGTTTTTTCCAGCTTAAATAAGTTTTCTGGATATTGTTGGAAATTATAGTGAGTGTCCTCTATGTTATTATCCAGTCTCACTGAGGCTCAATTTCTATTTGTTACAGGCTATAGCTGGAGCACCACTGTAATCACTGTTCTTCAATACAGGGAGTCCAAAGAGTCGAATTCTTTCTTGGGCTTTGTGTAGTGTGACTATTCACAAAATTCAGTAGACAAAATAATACCTACTAAAATAATTAGATATACAGATAGACCAATTGATTGACAGACTCACCTAAAAGGGATTTAACTGAAACAACATATAGTTTAAATTTTAAATTTAAATAATTTTTAAAAAGTTGACATGATAACCTGTATGTCTAGATCATCTTTTCCTATCCTTTCACTCTGTTTGCGTGTAATTCCTTTATCTGAGTAGCTCAGATCTTTATTTCAGCTCTAATTGTATTTCCATAGCTGCTCTCTGCTTTTCCTTCTACAGCTTTAATACCTGTAGATTATTACTGTTGGATTATTTATCTTTCATACAAAATGTATTTTTCATGAAACATCTCTCTAAATTGGTTAGATGAACAGTCAAACCCCAAGAAAACCACAACTGTCTAACAAAATGCTTTGCTTTATCTATCTATAATTTATGGAAATCCAGGCAGGGATGCCTAAGATACCGAGTCTACTGACCAAATATCCTGGGAATCTTGACAGCTTGGAGACAGTGTACTGCAGCACTCTTGGGTAGTTTCAGTATCTTCAAGTACAAAGTACACATTGCTCACACATTCAAATTTTTGTCCATCCTTTGTTCTTTTCAAATTTCGTCAGTTTTCCAGTTCTTTATTTGTGACTTCATTGTCTCTACCTGTTGTTTTTGAGCTGCTGCCCATAGGTATGATTTCATTTTTATATCTAAGTACATTTTTCTCAGGTTTTCTCATCTTCTTCCATAATACATAGGGAGTTTCAAATAAAAGAATGGGTAGTTTTTATTTTGTTAACAAGGTTCAATTGTGAATTATTTATACTAATGGTTGTTCATATCAGGTATAGGCTATCTGGCCTATAGCATCCCTGAGATATTTCCTCATGCATATAATTCATTTATGAAGCAGACAAACTCTTTTTCTCTCTCTTGTCATACTGGCAAATTCCATACCCTGAAAGTATTGCTTCAGATTCGCTTTGCTGGTTAAGATACATTATGAAGTGGGCAATACCGACCTTTCTCCATGGAAATAAATTTATGTTGTTGATTTCTATAGGTCACAGTTTAAATTTTTTATTTTCGGATTATTAGAGATTTATATATATTTCATTAAAAATACCAAAAAAATTCTTATCTTCTCCATAGACAATTTTAAACATTTTTTGCAGTGAAAGAGATGTTTCTCTTTTGTTTCTTAAAGCTTTATTAAAGCTCTCACATGCATACGTTGTTGGCATTGATCACACTACCACAGTGTCTAATGCTGACAGATCAGACGATATTTTTGCAGCAATCATAGAAGCATGTGTATGATTGCTAACTAGCTTTGTCCTCAGTTTATTTACGAGGAACGTGCACAGTTTCCAGTGCTGAAGTCGTGCCCTACTCTTAGGCCTTTGATGTGTAAATAATTTCTTTTTCTTACTAAAGTAATTTCCATACCTTTATATTCATGTTACTACAAAGAACTATCATTTCAGCTCCCTTTAGAGACAAAATCTGGTCTGGCTTTATTTTCTTCCATGAGTATTAGTGTGATGCACAATTTAAATCTCTTGAACCCAGCCCTGTTTCGTACAGGATCACCATTGCTAGTAGTGGACTACAGATATCTTTACTAAGCTACAACACAAATCTCAGATCATGTATTGTCTGGCTTTATCCAGAGCTGTCTTGTCTTCATTAGAGCTTTAACTTAGCTTGGTTAGTTGCAACAAGAATTTCTTAATGAGTATGCAACTATTACCTAGTTTGTTTTACTAAGTCTTATATACATCTGTGGTGTGACATGCATTGCTAAAATTGATAAATATAAAACTATAAAGTCTTCATGTTGTGTAAGAGCAAATTATTTCTGAAATATCAGTGACATACTATGTAAAAGAAGACTAAGCTGGGAGAGCAGCAGACTCCTTGAAGATGTTGAATCAAAGTGTTGGTTCAGGATAATCCTAGAAGCTCCAGGGCCATCAGCAGCTCAACAGCAATCAGTTAATGGTAGCAACACCAAATAAAAAGCTGTTTGGGGGAAAAAAAGGACAAAGAACAAATGTCTTATATGTACAGTGCACAATATGTACTATGTGGAGTTTCAGATCAGTGGAGAAAGAGAAAGGTGCAAAGCATGGTAGAAAATATAATAATGGTTTCAATAAAACCTTGAAGAAAGAAGGAACTATCAACATCAACATGAGACACCCAATCATTGTCATCATCATATTCCTCCAAGTGATGAGTTAAAAAGGCTTACAACTTGCATCATATTTCTCACTCTTATCTGAAACTAAATATCAGGACCCAAAGGACTCTGAAAACAATAAGAATATAAGTTTTTCTTGTATAATGGCTTTTATGTGTTGCACGGTTAAGTGGAGGCCTACTGGATATGAAGTTGAAATAACCACTAGCAGAGATTGTTGTCCAGAAGTGTCCCATAGACAGAATAAATCTGACTGATTCTTTCCCCGATCTCTTGACTTACACAAGGGGGAGCATAAATTACCTCACCTACTTCTGGAGACCTTAATTTCACTTTTTCCCTGTGTATTGGGCTTGAGTGCCCAGATGTTGACAGCAGGAGCTACAGCGGTGGGCTCTGTCCTGCCAGCTCCAACTAATCCACTGCAGGACACATCTGAGCTCCTCAGCCAAGATGATGGCTTTTTGGGAAAACATACCTAAGAAAGGGCAGGAAATGCAAGGTGGAGAGAACAAAAGAGAGTGAGAAACAGAAAGAGAGTGAAACAGCAGAGGGAACACCAAGGTGAGAGAAGGAAATGTACCAGCCACTGGAGCAGAGATTGCCCTGCAGACCACTGAGGATGTTGCAGGTGGATATTTTCTGAAGTTCAGCTCATGTGAAGATGTGAGGAGAAAGAAGGTCTGATGATAAAGGAGAGGAAGCATCACCTAAAGATTACAGACCCACTCCCTCCGCAGTGAAGCTGAGCTTGAGAAAAGGGAGATGAAAAGTGTCATTTTAATGTTTGTATTTTTGCTTCTCACTATCCAAATCTATTTTACATGGCAATAAATTGAACTTATTTTCTCCAAATTCAGTTTTGTCCCAGACAGTAGCTGATACGCAATCTCCTTGTCCTTTTCTCATCTTGTTTCCACACTCCTCCTGCCTCCAACGCTTTTCTGCTGAGACTGTTCTGAGCCCTACCCTCCACTAAGGTTAATCCACCAGACTGTCTCAAGGGAAGCAGCATAAGGCATAAAAATATATATAAGAATATAAAAGGGTGAAAACCAGGTCAGACGTCTTTTATTGCTAGCAGGGGAGGTACTAAGGCACTGAATCTTGGATGCAACACCTCCAGGTCTGTTGGCCACTGCATAAAAAGTGACTGAACGGCTAACATGGTGTTTTCCTTTAACTTCATGATGAAAAGGTTGAGTATCCATTTACAAATGGATCAGGCAGGGACAGTACTCAGGAAGATAAAAGACTGACAGTGAAACCCAGGCTCCTGGATGTGTAATAAGAGGCATTAAGCATGCTATCATATGTTTCCACAAACTAAAGCATAGCCAGATATTGTCATTATTGTCCCATAGTAGATGCTGGACTGTTCGTAAAGTACTGAGTTATTCTGTAGAAGGTTTTGTCATGCTATAGGGTAGACTTCACCTGAGAGTTTTCCTGTTTTAGCAGATCTCATTACCCCTTCTGCAGGCAACCAAGAGATTTTAGCTAAGGTCCCTTCTTTTTTACCTCTTCAAAGGATTCCATATTCTATAGGTCTGGCTGAAATGGAGTTAACTTTTTTCCATAGCAGCCCATATGGTGCTGTGCTTTGCATTTGTGGCTAAATTACAACAGTGTTTTGGTCATTGCTAAACAGCCTTAGCACAGCAGCAAGATTTGCATCTTCTTGCCCCGTTTCTCTACTAAATCCTAATATGATGGTGAGCTCAAGAGGCCAGGAAGTGATATAGAGACAGCTGATCCAAAAAAGTCAAGAGGATATTACATATTATAAGACTTTTATGTCTAACAATAAAAGCTCAGAGAAAAGAGGAAGGAGGGGAAAAGTTTATGGTTAAGCCATTTGTCTTCTCAAGTAACCATTACACGTGCTGAGGCCCTGCTTCCCAGGAAGTGCTTGGATATCTGTCTGCTGATGGGAAGAAGCAAATAAATTTCTCTTTTTGCTTTCCCTGCTATTCTCTCATTATTCTACTTCTCAAATCTTCTCACCATCCTTCTGTTTTCTTCCTGTCCTGTGAGAGAGCTTAATAAGCACAATGCATGGTTGGTGTTTGGCTGCTGGTTGGGATCAGCCTGCCACACACATACACAGCAGATAGACCAATGCATTGTAGGCCAAACATTTACCAGAAGTATGAGGGCATTTTCTACAGCAAGAACTATAAAGTAAATCTTTCCCTGGTTCTTGCTAGTACCTAAGATAAGGTCTATAATAAGCTGAACAATTCATCTGCAACTCAACTCAATATTTGAATTACTCTGGGCTCCTTTAGGAAAGGTCAGATGAATTACCTTGGATGTCAGGATGTGGCTATAGTACTTGTTTTCAGAAACTATTAAATACCTTCCCAGATAAAGTGTACTACTGTAATCCATTGTCTAACATTACTTTTATATAGTTTATGCAATAAAATTCAGGAATGTGAGGCCATCAGCTTTAGCCAGAAGCTAAGGTCATTAGCACTCAAATGACACTTAAATTTAAATGGAAGGGTAGACAAACTAAAGTTTTACTTTCTCAGAACATGTAAGAATGCAAGAGGGTTGATAAATCCTCAAGGGTATAACCTGCAAAATGTTGTCTTTATTTCTTAATTAACTATTCTTTTCTTTAGACTTTTGAGTATTTATCATCACAATCTATGTGATCCGCAGATACCTGCTAGGAGTCCTTCTGGACACCTGTCTTTCCCCCTTGTCCCATAGAGGATTTAGTAGTGTACTCCAAGGTACAAAAACGGGAGTGTCACTTATTTGTCTGACTTGAACAGTTTGAACACTCCTCTAAATATATGGTTACTTACCTACAATAAAGAAAGGTTTCCTGAAACAAAATTAATGAGAAAAAAATCCAAATTTTTGGGGAATTATGACTTTTTAATGTTTATATTAGTAATCTTCAAATATATCTGTAAGCATCCTGTAATTAAGCTGACCCAATGTATTCCAAAGACTATGGAGGGTGAAAGGAGTGGGGGGAAAAAAAGGAAAAATTCATTGGTAGACATAAAAAGTCAAGTGTGAGCAATGTCTAGTCAACTGAGACAATGCTGATATTTTATGTATACAGCTTCTGAGACTTTGAGATAGTTATTTAGAGAAACAAAATATACACAATTCCAAATGATGCTGTGAGGAAAAGAAGGTATATCACTGTGCAAAAGTCCAGTCTAAGGGTTCAGGACTCTTGTGGCCTGTGAGCTGAGCGAACAAACTGTGCTGGAATTGCTGAGGTGTTAACTGTCTCTTACCTGCACAATGGAGAAAAGGGAAGATTCTCTTCTTTACAAAAATGTCAAAATTTTCCAACAGAGTACTTGCTATCCTACAATTGTATTTATCTTTGGGGAAAAAAGCTACACAAACCTCCCATTTGGCTTATATGAAACAATTATATAAATATAGCAATTATACAAAATGACATTTTAACAATGATCACTGTACTAATGTTTTACAGGCAGATGCCAAGACATTCTGAGTTTAAAGAAAGGATGACACCAGCTGAGAGTCACAGTGAGTAAAATGAAAAGTAAAAGCAGGTGCTAAAGACAATCTGGCATCATTTAAATTTAGTTTGTTGATGCAAAAAAACTGTTGATCTGTTTGTGGGTAGGAAGGCTCTACAGAGAGATCCTGACAGACTGTATCAATGGGATGAGGACAACTGCGTGACGCTCAATTAGGTCAAGTGCCAGGTCCTGCACTTGGTTTGGAGATGAAGAGAATCGGACAAAGTTCAGATTAGATACTAGAAAAAAATAAATTAATAAAAGTATTTAGGCATTAGTATAAGTTTCCTAGAAAGATGATGGAGTCGCTATCTCTGGAAGCGTTCAAACAAACAAGCAAGCACTCCCTGAAAACAAAACCAAACCAAACAAAAAAAACAAAAAAAAACCAAACAAACAAAAAAAACCAACCAAAAAAACCACCAACAAAACAACAACAACAACAACAAACTCAACCCACCAAAAAACAAACAAAAAAACCCCAACAAAAATAATTTAAAAATCATTTTGTGGGAAGATATATGGATATGTATTACTTTTGTATAATAAGAGTAGGGATCTGCAAACTAGACCAGGGTCTAACTAATGTTACATCAGTGGAGAACAGTTGGAGGAAAATAACTTTTGGATATTTCAGAACAAGCAGAAAAGAGCTGATGAAGGAATTTAAACAACTTTATCATCATCTCTCTGTGGATTTGACCTTGGAAATAGTTCCATTGGTCTCATATGACATCTTCTTCTTGTTTTTCTTCTGTGACAGTTTGGAAATCAAAAATGAACCTTTACCTTGCATCCTTTAATTAAATACTTCTTTATCCAGCTTATGACAAAATGTTTTATTGCATTCTATTTTTTTTTTTTTTTTAGTTCCTTGTCATAGATTCTTCTCTTTGCAGCCAGTAGTTATTAAACGGAAGGTTTTTTAGAGATTGGTTCTCAGCGTAAAGCCAAAAATCTGAAGGAGAAAACATTTTAAGTAACTCCATTTCTTCAAAATGTAAGATACACGCAAAATATTCTGAACCATTGAAAAACTGTCTGAGCAGCAGATTGCAGGTTGTTGTAGTCAGTGGCACAGGACCTAGTTAAATGCCTGTCACCAGTGGTGTACCCCGTTTCAATACTGGGTCCAGTAGTGTTTAACTTATCTGTCAATAACTTGGATGAAGGGGCAGATGCCTCCTTATCAAGTTTGTTGATGACACTAAGCTGTGAGGAGTGGCCGATACCTCAGACTACTGTGTGGCTCTTCAGAAGGACCTCGACAGGCTGGAGAGATGCTCAGCGATGAACTGGCTGAAGTTCAACAAAGGCAAGTGCAGGGTCCTGCACCTGAGGAAGAACAAACCTATGCACCAGCACAGGCTGGGGGCTGACCTGTTGGAAAGCAGCTCTGTGGAGAAGGACCTGGGGATCCTGGTGACTAACAAGCTGTCAATGAGCACAACTGTGATCCTGTATAATGCATTGCAATCAGCCGGTTAAGTCTCTATTGATGCTAGGACAGATCTATGAAAGGAATGAGTGGTGAATACAAATCTTAAACAATGAAATAATTCTATGCATCCCAGCTCACTTTAGATGCTCACACTGCAGATATCTGCACATGAACAAATTATTTAGATGCTTTTTATAGTCAGTAGGGAAAGAAGTAAGTCTAGAGCATAATTAGTCTGTCCCCATCAATTGTATAGTGTCCATTTTGCAACAGCTATCCATTCATATATTGAAGACTCAAATAATTGGGCTGTACCTCTGTGCACAACACTTCATTCACAACCGCACACCTTTCTGCCATCTAACTAGCAAAGAATAATGTTTGATTACACTTTCCACAAATAAAATTAACTGACTCAACCTTGCTTAATACCATGGATAATGCCTGCCTTCTTTTTTCCCTCTGTAAATCAACAGTGCTTTGTTGAAATGCAAATGCTTTTAGGGTTTTCAAAAAAACAACTAAACAAAAACCTAACAACACAACAACAAAAGAAGAAAACCAACCAAACCCCCACCTTTAAATGCTGTAGTTCAATGACACCTCTTATTAGCTAGCAGAAAAAAATCACAGCTCAGAAATAATAATTTTCTAAACATTATAAATGCTTTGAAAGACTTACATGAGTTATTTTCAAAGTCCATAAGAGATGTCATCTCTTCTCTTTTATACAAAATCTTTTCATGTCACCTTCTGCCTACTGCTCTTTGATAAACTTCTATAGTCAACTTTGGCAGTTCACAGTCCTTTACAAGCAAAAACCAATACAATTCCTAAAAAGCACTCAATGGCCTTCACAGTAGCTCTCATGTCATCATATTGAAGATAAACAACGGCATAAGTTCTTTAAAGCAAGCAAAATATCTCAATGTGTAACACATCTGTGGTTCAGTCCTGCAAAGTTGCTTTTATGTGACTAACATCACTGAACAAGTGAAGGAATGTCTTCATGTTAAGAGCCCTAAGCTGAAAGTGGGATCAGCATGCCCTCATCCGATCCATGACCCAGTAAATTTTAACAAGGTCAATGGCCATGTCAGTGGCTTTAGCTTATTGCAAACAGAATAAAAAATGCAAAGGAAGAGGTTAATAAAAGAAAGATGGGGAGTTTTTTTCTTGCATGATTCTTTATTATTCTTTTTGTATTTCTTTCACTTTTCCTTCCCTCTGCTGTCTTTCTATTCTGTCTTTATAGGCTATGGATCCACAGTCACATTGTTTTGGCCTTTGGACTTACTGATCATCAGCTGCAGGCCAGGAATTGCTTATGTATATGCTGCAAGCCTGAAACAAATGCCATGTAATTCAACTAGCTGTAGCATGTAATTGAAAGAGTATAAACGACATGAAAATACATTATGTTTTCAAGGACTAAGAATGCTCACACACAAAGAACTGTCCTGGCTTATGTGATGTGTGGTACTTGTTTTCTGGAAGTAGTTTGACAATGTGCATGAACTTCAAAACTGCCTTTTCCTGATTTTTTTTTTTTCCCAGTTGATTTCACTAATATCTACTTCCCCACAAAAATTACACTTGGACTTTTAGTATACTATTATAATCTGTACTTGATTTACCTCCTCCAAAGGTTTAGGTTTTTTCTGTATTTCCTTGCTCGAACTTGATCTGTATGCTATTTCTCACCTTTTTGCTTCCTTTGGTGTTCTTTGAAATTGCTGATATGTTTGTATTGTTCACTAAAGCAGAATATACATGTTGTTTCATACCTCCCACTTTCATCTATCCTTGCCAACCACTAAATTACTCTCCTTTCTTTCCAAACTTAGGCTATAGTTTCAAGTAATTCAATAGCATTCTTTTCATTATGTCAGAAATCTAATCATTTTCAGGGGTGAAAAAAGAAGCTTTTGAATTTTGTAATGTCCTGGCACATAGTACATGCTTTATATGTCAAAGAACCTGTGCTATATGCAACTTTTATTTCCTTTTTTCTTAGCGCCGATGTGCTATTTTTCCTTTCGCTAAATGTGTTAAGCCCTTATGTTGAACAGATGAGTAAAGACATAATTAGATGAGATCTTCCATTCAAACTTGAGTCATTTGTGAAATTAATACTTCATTCACAAGTCACCGCTTTCCCAGTGGAGCCAGAGTGCTTCTACAGTTCTCCAGTGTAAAGCAGGTTACATCAGATAAATTATTTCAATTTGAACTAAAATGGCTCACAGAGCAGATTTATTCAAATATCACAACTCACTGGGAGAATGGGGGCTTCCATTCACTTTTGGTGGGACTCTATAACTCATTCAAACTGAATCAGAAAAGCATCTCTTGGCACACCTAACTTGTCAACATGAAATGGTGTCACTGACACTGCTAGAGATGTCATTGCATGAAATTTTGTGACAGACATACAACAGCAAAATAGTTAGTTTGTGTTAAAATCACAAGGTCTTCCTTGTATCACCATTCAAGAGTGTTCCTACTTGAGGGGGAATTGTCAGCTCCACTGATAATACCCCTTAACTTGACATCTCTCTGGAGATTACCACAAAAATATTTCAGAAAGTTACATAAGGTGGGAGATGAATGACAAGAAGGCTGAGGCCTGATTAAAAGACACTGTAAAGCGTTTTTTAAACTTTCAGATTGGAAGCTGAAGGAAACAGAAGACTTGTCTATTATCTTGAGGTAGGAAAAGGTAGCAAGAAAATTGCTGTTCCATTGAAACACATTGTGTTAGGACAAGCAATAGATTGTTTTCTCCGTAGCCGCCTGGGTCCTGTAGCTAACAAAAAAGAACCAGGGTTTTCCACTGCTGAGGTCCCAGATTTAATCCATATTGCACCAAAAATCTTTTCCAGCATTTTTACTCACCATCTGAGTTCAAGATGTTGAAGTGTCTTTTTTTTTTTCTAGCTTGTAAGATGCTGTGTGTTTTGAGAAACTGATATTTTGTCGTGTACCTAGAAAAGCATAATACTGCCACTGTAATATAAATAATGTTGATGACACAGCATAGGACAATACTGCTCAGTATTATTAATCACTGTCAAAAAGCAAACAAAAAGTTTATCTGACAAACATAGTTATTTAATGTGGTTTTTTCCCTACTTCAGAAACAGCTTATGTGTTTTAGGGAAGCTTTCCAAAAGCCTGTCACTGATTTTTAGCTCCAGATTGCCACTGAAAATAAAAAGGTGGGAGTGTGACTTCCCCTGTGTCACTGAAAATTTCCTCTTGTGCACTTAATGTACTTCTTTGTGCTTCATTCTTAATCCAATAAAGATGTATAATTCACTTTCAGATACTCCCTTTCGTTTGTACCAAATAAAGGTGGGAGAACACTGTAAAACATTTACAAGAATATTAATTCCTCTTCTTAAGTGGGTTCACTTCAACTGTTTCCATGCCAACTTTGTGTTTACTTCCTGTCAATACTGCAGTGATCAAGCTTTACTAGTGATACAATTCATGAAAGATACCTTCAGCCTGAATGCTCAGTTGCCAAAAGCAAAATCTGAACTGCATAACTAATCGGTGGTGTGAATTTCAAATATCTCAGTCAATATTGCATTTCAAAAATGTACCTCAGCATGTAATTTAATATTCTAACAAAATGAAATTTAGGTCTCTAGTGAGGGGTAAGACAAACGCAATTCATTGGCTGTAAATAAAAATTAAATGGAGATCAAGAAAAGACAGTACTAGGAAAGTTAGAATGTAGATGTTAGAAGATATTTGGGTATTTAAAGACACAGATTAAGTTTACAGTTTATGTTATCAGATTAAATGATTTCTTCTCTTGTTTTCATAGGATGTTTAGACGTAAAATAATTTTACAAATTCAAAAACTTTTACTGAACATCTACCTTCATCTTTGTGTACTCAAGATGGAATTAATCTCAGAATTATTTGTAGTCAATAGGGGGCTGGACATCATCAAAGGGAAATTTACCCTGTCTCTTTAAGGCTTCTGGGTTAAATGTGATTATTCCTCTTCTTCCTGCATTGACTGTATGTCAAAACTGGCCCAGACTAGATAGGCAAAAGTCATATTTTACAAACTCTCTCATCCATTTTGATAGAACCATAAGATGAAGCAGCCTGAAAAAACCACAAAATCTCATAGTTCGATTAGTTACGGAATGAAAATGCAAATATATCTTTTCACAGAGAAGATACTTGATGTTCTTGAGCTAATAGTTAAAGCGATAGTTAAAACAAAGGAAGCTGTAAAACATGTTTTACTGTTTGTATGTGAAGATTGAGATAGCATGAATGTTGATATCTGTGTATATCCTCATGACATATCCAGCAAGATCAATATTCAAGATATTAACTCACCTGTATTTGCCTGCTGATTTTCGTGTGACTTCTTATGAACTCTTCTAACTGTGTGTTTGGGGTTTTGGGTTTGGGATTTTGTTAGCTTTTTTTTGTTTGTTTGTTTTGTTTGTTTGGGGTTTTTTTTTTTTTTTTTTTTTTTTTTTTTTTTGTCTGTTTGTTTGTGTTTTTTTGTTTTGTTTTATTTTGTTTGAAATTGCAAAGTACTGAAAATATTCTGAATTGGGGCAACTTGGATCATAATACAAGACTGCCTTCCTTAGGCAACAAACGATCTTAAACATCAAGATGACCCTTAGTATTATTTCTGTGTATCTTGCATTGTTTCTTATGAAGACTGATAGAAGGAGTATCAGATTAAAATTTAATCCTTCTGTGTAATCACCAGCTGGAGCCTCCAAACATTGGGAAAAGTCCCAAACAAAATGTCATAAGAAGGAATGCTTAGAGTGAAAGCCTGGCTGCATTTAAGTCAATGGCAAAGTTTTTTATTGATTTCCAAAGAACTGATTGTAATTATAAGCCTAAATCAAGAACAATGTAATATTAAAATTTTCGATGTGTAAAATGACTAAAGGATATAGACAGGTTTTCTTTATTCGTTACCTTTAGCTATTGTATGTCCTTCTACGACCTCAAATTTGAGCTCCTGAGCAGTTCTAATTATTCAGAGGAGACTTACTGTAGAAATGGCTTACACATCTGTCATATTCACCTAAAAGACAGATTTAAAGCCTATACTGTATTTATTATGCTAATTCACTTTGAAATCTATGGTGAAGGTGCCTCATGCCTTTCAAACTGAGTTTGCATAGTAAATTTAACATAGGTCCTGGTGGCCCACAAACATTATCCCTGAAGCAGCTTTAACAGTGCCTTAAGGAAGTGTATAGTACACACATTGGGAAATACACATGCAGTGAGAAAAAGAGGGAAAAAAGTAAGTACTTCTGTTTTGCAGTCTATGCTTCAGTAGTTCACAGTTTGGGTTTCTTTACTTAATGTCTTCATTTGCTGTAATTATGCTCTCAGAAGCCAAAGCACTTAGCAATTGTACTGTTAATGTAATTTTTCCATAAAATGGTGAGTTTTTATCAGATTAGCCCTTTGCAGACTTAAGTGTTAAAAGATGTTTTTGTTGTTGCCAAACAGATTATTTTCTTCTGAAAAAAGTACCCTCCACCACCCGCCATCAGTAACACAAAAAAGCCAAATAGGTGTTTATTTTCGTATTCTTGTCTTTTTAATCAATGTGGATAGTGGTCGGTTTTTTTAGGACCAGGTCCTAAAAATTTAGAGGTTTTAATACCTGTTAGAGTAAATTGTTATAGTCAGCTTGAGAAATAAATATGCCTTCCTAGTGTATGCAAGGTGCTATACCAGTTATTTTTCTGGCTAAAAAAAATACAAAAAAATGAAGTTCAGATTTCCTATACATTCACTTTCTAAGACTGAAAATAATAGAAATTCAACAAAAATCCCTCATCGCCGATCATTGCAAACCATATAATTTTAAAGTTAAATTTAAGAGAATTATAAATGGTTTCAAGTATGTGAATGAACAATTAGGGAAGACAAATATCACTGTTTCTGCTCCATAGTGGCAGTTCTGGCTATAGCATAGTAGTTTTCTTGTCCCAGACTATATTAAAATGATTTTTAAAATTTGCTTTTCTTTCACTTTCCTTTTTCTTTCCTAAATGAGTCATTAAAGGATGGGTTTGAAGTTGTGTTGCCTTAAATGTATTTCACTATTAACATAATAGATATTTTGTGCACGTGAGAATTCACAAAAACTTCTCTGCTGGTCTGATTTGTGATCTGCATTGAGTCATTTCCTAGCTTTAATCCAGATGTCTTCTTTAGACTTCTAGGAGATGCACTGTGGTAATGAACAATAATACAGTTTTTATAGTCCCTGGGTTCCACTGTTTGCACAGCGTCTCTTAAGCAGCAAGATCATCAGATATTACAACACAATTAATGAGTAATTAAAAAAAAATACATCCTTTAGAAGTTGTTTATTTATGGCTTTTATAAAATATTTTTTCACATTTCGCATGGCTATAAAAATATTTACCCTTTAAACATGTGGTGAAAGCATTTAACTAAAAAGGAAACAATATTAAGTGCAACGCATAGACATCAGAAAAGTCTGACAGAAACTAAAACCAGAAAACTGTTCTGAAAACTAAAAAACAAATGTGAAAATAGTTCTCATACAATCCTTACGTAGATTTTACATCTGAGATAATGAGGCGTAAGATACTTAGAATACTTGTCTTTCCTGGTCAGTTTTTCTCTCATTCTCTAACTTCCATGCTGAAACCGAGGTGAAAATTATGCCCTTCATCTTCAATTCCTAATGGTTTTCTTAGCTGTGGTACGTGACAATATGGGTTAAGTGTGTCGTTTTAATTACCAAGGAAATGATCACACTTAAAATACAGGTGAAGGCACCAAGTCTGAGTTGGAGCTTATGATTTAAATTAACCTACTATTTTGCATTAAGGGAAGCAAGAAGAAAATAAGCTGTGTTTGGCTTATGTTTTCATCTCTCACAAAATAGTAATTAAAGTGTATTTTGGAAAATGTTATTTCACTCACCAAGAAAGTTATTCACAATGACAGCTATACATTGAGCTATGGTTAAAAAACCTGATACGCCTGCATTATAAGTATAACTTGAAGGAAGAAATATTTCATTTGGACACTACAGTCATATAGGGAACAGATTACGTACTTTATATATTACTTTTGCTTACTTTTCACTATGTGGAAGTTTTTACTTCCATGTAGCCATACACATGAATATAGGTCTGTAGGTGTAAATATACACATGTATGTGAGTCTGTTTGTTGGCAAGTGCCGGGGGCGAGGGAAAG